>JAMYXO010001349.1:0-27500 GCA_033310375.1 Conus canariensis
ATCTTCGTATCAGTGTCTAGTCTTAAAATGTCTTATTTCCCAGCTGTCGTTAGTACATGGGAAATATAGAGCAGGGCATTGTTTGATCTATCGTTGAGAGATGTTGGATACACTTCAACATCTATATGCACTCACTATACAACGCTCGAGATAGATAGAATGAGAGATGGCGAGACTCACATTTTAATAACCAACCAAATCACATAAGATCGGACATACTCAGAAGATCACTAGGTAGATATCGATTCTTCTCCTCGGCATACCCTAATAGAAGAGCCGGACTATAGCCAAGGATACACTCGTGCGAACACAACTACAACAGTCGTGCATATAGATGATCTTGTCTTTACATTGTACGTCTCTAGTAGTCTCATTGATCACTTTAGCGATCGTAACAACTCAGACACGTGCGAGAGATAGACTGTGCGTGATCCTATACAGTCGTTTATGCTATGAGTTGTTATGTTGTGATGAATGTGTGGGTGTGTGATTATAGGTTATGAGTGTTGGTTGGAGGGTTATTTTCTCCTGCAGCACGAGACTACAGAAATCTCCAACCGGGCGTAGTTGTACAGATATCTAGATGAGATGCGTACAGTGATACAGTGCGAAAACAAATTATCTCTGCGTCATTGGATCAGGTGGACATGTAGACATGGATCGCATAGGTGTCAACAGTGAGCGGACCTCACAGGGACGAGGAAGGACACACAGAACTAGAATAGCGACATTGCGTTGTATTAGCACTTATTCTATCTGGATAGTGTGCGAGAGTAGATGAGCGGAGAGTGTGAGCGTCCAGTCGTATCTGTAATGACGAGCTGCAATACATGATACTTGCATCTTATGAGGTATCTCTAACATATGACCAGAGAGATTTTTCTACTGCGCGGATAGCTAGCTCTATGAAGTTAGTTGAGGAGTGTGTGCGACTTATGCGAGATAGAGCGTGAGATGTTATATAGCCACGCATAGCTTGTAGTCTTGAAAGAGCTGAGTTGAGGACGTAGAGTATCCTCTGGAAATGGAATCTGGGCACACTAGAAGACAGTCCTATAGCATAGTCAGTGGTTTAATGTAGTGATTGTGTCAATCTATTGGGGTGTAGTATCTTCTAGATCTGACACTTGCTAGGTGGATTGATCAGTATCAAGGCGAGAGTTGAGTAAACTGACTTTTGTTGTATGCAATATCTCACTTAGATTGACTCATTTAGAAGGCTTTGGAGAGTAGTGCATATATTTTTTACAGTCACAGCGATCTTATTGTGAGTAGATGAGTAGTAGAGTGGTGTAGATGTGTTGAGATCATGTGGAGTTGATTAGGTATAGATCAATAGTCAAATCGGTTTAGTCTGCGAGCGGTAGATGGATTCGTGTAGTGTTCGGGCCGGACATAAAATGCTTAGACAGGGTAGGGTTCTGCGTTATATGACTAGGTGATCTCATACTAGTTCTTCCTCGACAAAGTCATTCTAGGCTGTGAAACATTCACATCTGGGGCCTTTCTACCAACACATCTATGTCGACGGGTGATCTGACAGACATATCAACTCGTAAATCAAATACAACTTTCTGTTATGGGGAGTAGTGTAGCTACTGACACACACTAGAATGTGAGTCTGAATTGAGATGATATCGAGCAGGTTCACATGACAAAGTTGAACTCAGTCTACTTATACGATGTAAACAAGGCGAGAGAACGATTCGATGTTACTGGAGAGGGACACACACACGTTATTATCAAGAGTTGTCACACTTTGTACCACTATGTTGAGAGAATGTATGATAATGTCTCCTCATAAAGTTCAATATACACAGGGGCAGATATGTGAAGTTATTGAGCATCGATACACATAGACTACAGGAGGGTGTGTGCGTGTAAGAAGAAGGTATAGAGGATCTGACGCCATGTTCTCTCTGATCATCGGAACACAGGAGCTCTACACACACATTCGGAACTCTAGTGTTACAGTTTGATCGGTATTGTGTAGAGTGAACAAGATGGACAGATAGAAACTGATCTATGGCAATAGAATCATCTCTTTAGGGATTAGAGACGATGACAACGTCATCAGTTATACACGAGTCTGGCTAACTACGATAGAACTACAATACGATGATAGATCATCTCATCAGTGTACTCTTCGCACAGACTTGGCACAGAACTCTTGGGACTTTGGGTGGGAGCTATGAGTGACGAAGTATTACATCGGTCACCACAGAGGAGATCTAGGTAGCATGGTGATGTAGGTGGATCCGAGTGGTGAATCACATAGGTTCTTCTCAGACATTAATATCAGAGGGTACTACACACACGGGAGGGGGGAACGCAGGAGACATCTAATGACGAGGGAGACTCTACAAATAGTGAAGAGAGGATCTTGTGTGAGAGTGTTTAGAAGGGATCACAGATATTGTGTATAGATGATAATAACATTCTCTCTGTCTATTATTCTTTTAAAGAGATTATCTTACGAACTTAATACCATGAGATCTCACTTGGGTTAGCAGAGATAGAATAGGACATTAGATCAAGAGAGCGCACACATAAAACTTCTACATCTACGAAGGGTCAGTAGTATGTATGGAATAAAGCTGTGAGTGGTGGAACATACTTCTCTAACACATCAACGACATACACAATATAATCTTATTCTAATACATGATTGGGTACTTATACAACTCTGAGAGTCTGCTACGGAGCGACGTCTACAATAGAGCACTAAAATTTATCATGGTATTTTGATTTTCTTTATTACTCAGATTTGTGTTCTTGCAGAGACAGATACAGAGGGAATAGAGAGTGATTAGATGGTTGTATGAGTGAGTGTGGGGAGGAGGGTGACATGTTTAGACGTGGGGTTATTGGTGGGGGGGCTATGGGGTAGTACATGCATTCTAGGGATGAGATCTATAAATTGAGTTAGATCTTGACATTCTGGTGAGTTTGGATGTGATGGATATCGCGAACACTAATGGCGAGGTGTGCAAGGTGGGTGACATAACAACACAATTTTTATGTGGGTAATTCTAGAGAGGGATAAAATTAGAGACAGGTACATTTGTATACACAAGTATGTGTGACAATACACAAAGGACATTATATTGAGTGTATCTTTTTTGTACATATCACACTGATGTGATAGTGAGTGATCTCTGTGTGGGACAACAATTAAGAGCTCACAACATATATATAGAACTAACCTACTGTCGACTCAATAGTGATATTGTAATTAATAAGAGGGGACTAGAGGTGTAACGAATTGTATCTGTGCACTTAGAATACACTGTTTTGTTTAAGTATCTCACAGTCTGTATAGACACAACATATAACTTCTGGTTATAAGAGTATACGACTATACAGTGTTGTACTTGCAGGTACTAATCTAAGCATAACACAACAGGAGGGGATCGACAGTAATGTCTCTACATCGAGTTATGCACGCTCTAACACAAGGTTCATAGAGAGATATATCACTGATCTAGACAATATTATGTGACACACACATGTACACATAGTATCTCTTGACATAGACACACACACATACATCTATGTTTGGCGACACAACACTTAGGAGCAGCTGCAATTTACACGAGATGTAATTTTAAAATGAATTGTATATAGATTTTAAAATAATCAATAATCACAACTGTACTAGATTCAGGTTGTATATTAGTAGAGTTTTCTAACTCTCTACTACACAACTGGTATCTTCTAGTAGATTATATCATCAAGTATAGCGAACAAAAGGTTAGATGGTGGGGGGTGTATGAGAAAGTTGGTAGAGCACGTTGCGAAGTGTCAGGGAGGACACAGTAGACATCTCTGTATATAAGTAACTAAGAGACACATTGGAGATGAACAGGTGATAACGAATAATGGACACGAGTATATGTGATTATCATAGGGGTAGCAGATGCAGGTGATGGAAGTGTAGTAGGGGTGTGAGTGTGATGAGGAGATGGTGATGAGTACGATGAGAGTGTTTGGACGATGATACACTAAGAACACGTACACTCAGATCAACGAAATGGTTTAACAATTTGGATGTTTTGACACAGGGGTACAGGGGGGACACTATATGCAGAGCGTACGCAACTCTTAGGGGGTGAGTGACGTGCACATGATATATATACTCAAGCGAGTGATTGTAGGTGTATACACGAGAGTTGACATGTGAAGAAGAGTGTGAGGGCTTAGTAGATCAAAGTACACAGAGAATAGGACGAGTGTCAAAGTTTGAGAGGTAAGCTCTGACTCTGAGATAATGGGGTTACAAGAGATATGATGGACATAGGGACCACATACGATCTCTCTCACATACGGGAAAAGGAAGGAAACAGAGAGCAACTCACACACATGGGAGACTCTTACGTGGACAGAGAGTGACTGATAGATCTGTATGTGGTAAGAGCACACACACTAGCACAGTCGAGACATAGTGTGTATTTACGGATCTTAGGAGTATTATATAAACACACGGGCATGCATTATAGACACTATCTCTCTCAGAGAGTGAAGTGTTTAGATGGAGTGAGATGGCTATTTAGGAGGAGCTAGTGTTGTCAAGTCACTATAGGTTTATAGTACTATGTAAGGATAGTGAGAGTTATATGGGGGGGGTAATTAGTACGAGGAGACGGTAGGGTGACAATCAGGTTAGATCTAATGACGAAGGTTCTATGGATAGGATTTGTGAGGCTTTTTGGGGGGTAGATTGTTAATAGATCGGATGATTATAGTGCGTGGGATAGTGGGAGTGGTGTCAGTGATTTTGTGAGGGCACTATAGTGGTGTGAGGAGAGAGGTGTGAGGTGTGTGTGTGTGTAGAGGGTGTGTGATGGTGTGGAGAGAACCGACACACACACACACAACACACGTTTTACAAATGGGAATTTGGGGGATTATAAGATTAGTGGGGGAGGGGAGCAACTGAATGTGATGCGAGGTTTGCAACCATACAAGATAAGAGTACACATTACAGCGCAACACGTGAAACTGAGAGGATGTGGAATGTATAGAGAGGTGAGAGCAGGAGAGATGAGATCTTCAAGCACATAACTACACAGGGTAGCGTACACACACGTGGCACAACTATTATTGAGTAAGCTGAATTTATAAAGCTACACTTGATGACACTATCACATTGACACTATATGTATATCATGGCACAATAATTACGTTGGTGCAGACAGTCAGGCGTGGTGGGTGTGACACATTGAGAAAGAACAGGCAACACCTGACTGGTGTGTTAGAAATTTATTTCACAGATTACACCTCTGGGTTATTTGGAGGAGATAGGAGACAGTCGGGCGGTGCGTGACTGAGAGTACACACACATGAGGTTGTAGATAGTATTTATGTGTATCTCGCGAGAATATAGTAGAGTATAGCGTTGTGTGATGAGCAGAGACATGGTGCGAGAGGCGAGGTGAGGAAGGGTGAGATAGTGGTGTATATAAAGATTAGGTGACGTGACAATATGCGTGTGGAGGAGTAGTAGAGAGGCCAATGGGAGGTTGGTAGTGGAGTCATTGTGTGGTGTCTCATATCTTAGTGGGGGGATATTGATAGGGGTACCAGAAGAGTACAATCAGAACTAGGGGTATCTAAGTAATTTTGGTGTAGAGGATAGGACGTGATGTGAGTTGGAGGTCTAGTTCTCATCTCATAACTCATAGAAGACTATTCTGTATGTGAGTGAGTCACACACACACACACACCATGTAGCAGGCACCAATACACTCTCTGCGGAACTACAATGAGGTTAGGACACGAAAACACACTGAAGAGGTGGTGAGTTCTAGAATAGAGTTGAGTGATGTGTGGGAAGTTATCGGGGGAGTGGTGGTGAAGAGTATGGGATAGGCAATTGTAGGACTATTTATAGGTGGTGATATAAGTATGGAGTGATTTATGTACATAGGCAAGAAGGGAGACAATCATTATGTCAGAGAGAATATGTGCAGTTGTGAGGGGTATATACCAGTTGAGAGGGCACGTAAGAGGAGTGATGAGAGAGACACAATATAAGAATTGGGTGGGGGAGAGGAGAGTGAAGAGCATAGAGAGCGTGTATTCTGATATAAGTGGGGATCAAAAGGATCTAGAAGTCACGTAGCAGGAGATACACTAGGAGGGGGAGAGTCACACATGGGATATGTGAGACATCACTGGGACGACAACATCAGTTGAGAGCACACACGACACAAGAACACAAACAGGTGGCAGAGTAGATAAGTGTAGACACGATATAGCAACAGGTCTCAATATAGTGTGTGTGTGAGTGCTGACACACTGAGACTATCTGTAGACGCAGAACAGGATATTTGCCACTACATAGAGAGAGACTGATGGATGGTCGGATATAAGGGTAGAAGGCGATCTCAGGATTTGTGAGCTTCATCTCAATTAAACAGATGATGGCTAACGTAGAGTCTGACGTTTCTATGAGAGGTGATCTAACAAGGATGGAGGGAATTTGTTGAGGTTGGGGGGGGGGGTTTTTGAGGGGGGGAAGTGAAGGGGGGGGGGTTTTTTGGGAATGAGGGAGGATTTTGGAGGGGTGTGTTTGGGAGGGTTAGTTAGGGTTGTGTATTAGGGAGGGTTTGAGTATTAATTTAATTTTGTTTGAGGGGTATGAAGGGGGTTTGGGGGGGGAAATGGGGGATTAAGTTAGGTATTGGATGGTGTATTATTGTGATGATTTGGTTTATTGTGGGGTATTTGGGGGGGGGTGTTGGTAGTTGTGAAGTTTTATGTGTATATTGTTTTGGGGTGGGGGTGGGGAAATGATTTGAAAGGTTTGGGGGTGGGGTGGAGGGGGGGGGGGTTTTGTTAATATTTTTATTGGTTTTGGGTGATTGAAGTTTTGTTTTGTATTGGATTGGGGGTGTGAAGTTAATGAGTAGTAAGGTTTAAGGTGATGATGGGGTGTTTGTTGTTTTGGGGGTGGATGGGGTGGTTTGAAATTTTTGTTAAGGGGGGGTTTTGAGTATAAGGATATGGGTGTAGGTGTTGTGGTTATATTTTAGGGGTGGGGGGGAAGTTGGATTATTTTGTTGATGGATGGTGGGGGTTTTTGGGTTTTGGGGAGGTGTTTATGGATTTGGGGGGGTTTTTTTTTTGTGGGTGTTTAATAGGTTGGGGGGGGGGGGGTTGTTTGGTGGGGAAAGAGTTGTGGATTTGTTATTGGTTTTTGTGAATTGTATTTGGTGGGGGTGGGGTTTTATGGAGTTTTGGGAGGAATTTGGGGAAAATTTGTTTGTTAAGGGGGGGGGTGTATGTTTTTTGGGGTTGGGTTATAGTTTTATTTGGGTTTTTAGTTGGATGGTTTTTGGATTTTTTATGTTTTAATTTAGTTGTGGAGAGGGAGGGTTGGGGGGGGATGTGGGTGTAGGGTGATTAGGAGTTATGTTTTTTTGGTTGGTTCCTTTTTTAACACGTTTTGCCCGTTCTATTTCTAGGGGTTTGTTTAACTCTTGGGCCCGTTCATTGGGTAATCTGTCAAAAAAAAAAAAAAGCTAAAATCCAAAAGCACACAAGCTAAGTGGTTCAACTAATAACACTACTTAGTTTTTTTCAAACTGAAATAAAAAAAGCACTTGCCCGACTAAAAAAACAAGATGAAAATTTAGTCCCCAGGCTGATTTTGGGAACAAAAGACAAAAGTTTTTATCTTCAAAAAAGCAAGGGGAACTTTTCCAAAAACCAGACAAAAACCAATAAAAAAGATTTTAAAAAAGAAAAACGAAACATTAAACTTGTTCTAAACAGCTCAATTAACAACCCAAAGGGGCGTTTATCCTTTAGTTATGGTCCAAGCAAAAAAAAGACCTTTTGATTTTGATCTGATTAAGTTTTTTTTTTTTTAATTAAAAAAATATTTTGAGTTAAAAAAAGAAATAACATGGATAAGATTTTAATAAGGTCGGGATAAATTTTTTGGGAACCCATGCTCGAGGAAGGGTTTGCCCAAAGAAAATGAGTTTGGGGATTAGAGTTAATAACCCAAAAAAACGTGCGGAAACGTTTACCCCTATTCTCAAGTTCCAAGTAACTCAATAAAACCCCCAGTTAAAGTAAGGTTAGTTTTTTTTATCGACTTATAACAATAAATGAAAAAAATTAGAAGTCGGTTCAAACAAAACAGCAGACATTCTTTCCTCTATTGACTTAAACACCTGTTGGGCAGCCCAGCTTTTAAAACAGTTTATGAAGCCTTTTGAAGAAAGCTAAATGAGGGCTCTGTGGCCAAGGGGGGAGTCTAGAATCAATTAAAAACAGGTAAGTATGACCCGATTGTAGGCAAGCTTACATTCCACTACCTCCTCATTAGTTGCAAAACGAGCAGTTCTAAACATAAAAAAATTCAGACAACAAATGTTTTATGTGGTGCGTTCTTGCTAGGCTGCATGTATTCCGCAAAAACGCAGAGAGAGTGTCTAACTATGAACCTTACATCAATGATCTTAACTTTAGAGGAATATCCTTTCCTGTTAGTGTAAATCAGATTGATCAGTTTGAAGAACAAAACAAACCAAATAACTGTTAATATCTACATATGGGATGAGGAAACAAATCTACAGCCGATTAAAGTGTCCAAGAACAGTCCAATGATTGGCGAACCAGACAAAAATCATGTTGACTTACTACTTGATGTTTTCACCAGCGGGGCTACCGCAATTACACTTTGATACGAACAATGAGTAGATTATTGGTGCATACTACAAAACAACATAGCAAACAAGAATTCTGTAAAAAAATGTTTAAAAAGGGAATTCCATCTGTTAAAGCAGCAAGCGAACATGTAAAACATTGTATTAGCCCATTTGACTGTGATACAGAACTAATTACGCCCGGAGAAGGCAGTAAAGTTAGTTTTAAGAACTGGAAACGGTTGCAAACTAGTCCATATGTTTTTACGCAGACTTCGAATCACTCATTGTTCCTTATGAAGTACCAACCCCACAGAAACTTCCTAAAACAGTCTTAATGAGTAATCATCAGATTTGCTCATTTGCCTTCATCATTGTTAGGTCGGATGGCGCCCATTCAAAGCCAGAATTATACAGAGGACCAAATGCTGCAAAATACTTCTTAAAACGCATGCAGCAAGTGCGTAATGCCTGTTCTAATAATCTAAACTTATCTGAAATCATAATGACGCCTGAAGACCAACAACAGTATGACTCAGCCACTCACTGTTGGATTTGTGGGGCGGCCTTGGTTGCCACCGCAGAGAATCCAACAGTAAGAGACCATGATCACATTAGTGGAAAGTTTAGAGGAGCAGCACATAACAAATGCAATCTTCAACTAAAGTTTGAACCAAAGACATGGAAGCTGCCTATATTCTTTCACAACTTGCGAGGTTACGACTCTCACCTTATAATGCAAGCAGTAACCAGCGACTTCAGGGTGTCATGCATTGCACAGTCATCAGAAAAGTACATGTGTTTCACTTTAAATAACATGTCTTTCTACGACTCTATGCAACACATGATGGGTTCATTAGAGTCACTGGCTATGTCCTTAAAAATCCTGCCCAATAACAGAAGAATATTTTGACCCAACTCTTGTTAGAAAGGGCGTTTACCCTTATGAGTACATGAACAGTTGGCAAAGGTTTGACGAAGATACACTTCCGCCTAAAGGCGCGTTCTTTTCTAGTCTCAGAGGAAAGGACATCAGTGATTCTGATTACCAGCATGCTCAAGATGCGTGGCAGAAGTTAGAGTGTAAAACGATGGGAGACTATCATGATTCCTATTTAATGGCGGATACCTGTTTGTTGGCGGACGTCTTTGAAAATTTTAGGAAGACCTGCATGAAACATTACAGCCTGGATCCCGCGCATTACATTCTGCGCCCGGGATGAGCTGGGACGCTTTCTTAAAATTTTTCTGGAGTACAAATTGATTTATTGTCTAACCTGCCAATGCTTCAGATGATTGAAAACGGATTGCGTGGGGGAATCAGTATGGCGTCGCACCATTACTGTAAAGCAAACAACAAATACTTGGACGACTATGATCCAAGTAAAAGGTCTAAACAATCTCATGTATTTAGATGCAAACAATCTGTATGGATGGGCAATGGCGCATCACTTCCATTACGCAAAATTTAAAATGTACACAGATACGGATAATATTCAAAAAGCATTAAAGTGGTTGGGCAGTTTGACGCCAGATCAACAGTGTGGATACATTCTAGATGTTGACTTAAATATCCTCAGGAACTCCATGATTACCATAATGACTATCCATTAGCCGAGAAAGTCTAAAGATGGCAAAAACAGAACCACCTAAACTTGTGCCTAATCTTCGAGGCAAAAAAAATTATGTCTGCCATTACAGGCTTCTACAATTTTATTTAAGACATGGTTTGAAGTTGACAGCTGTTCATCGTATTTAAATTTCTTTTGATCAAGAACAGTTCATGAAACCATACATAATGAAGAACACTGATCTCAGAACTAAATCCACAGATGCTTCAGAAAAAGACTTTTCAAGTTGATGAACAACAGCTGTTTTGGAAAGACTATGGAGAATCCGCACAAGCGTAAAGATGTTAGATTGGTCACCAGAGAGAACGATGCAATTAAGCTAACTTCTAAACCTAATTATCAGGACTTCAGAAGATTTCATGATCAGCTTTTTGGCATAATGAGAAAAAAAAGAAAGTCAAATTGGATAAGCCCGTTTTTATTGGGTTTACTGTTTTAGAGCTGTCGAAGCTTTTGATGTTAGAATTTCTTTATGACTACTTTAAGCCCTTGTATCCAGATTCCAGAGTTCTGTACACAGATACAGATTCCTTTGTTATAGATATCCCTACTGAAGATATATCTATAAAGACATGGAATTAGAAGTAGCTAAAGGGCATGCAGGATGGTACGACACATCTGATTACCCTAAAGATTCGCCTTTGCATTCAGATATTAACAAGAAGGTTTTAGGTAAGATGAAGGATGAATTATCTGGAGGTGTGATCAAGGAGTTTGTTGGTTTGAGGTCGAAAATGTACAGTCTTTCAAGCCAAAAAAAAGTTGTTAAAAAAGCAAAGGGAATATCTCGTAGTGTTGTGCAATCAAGCATATCCCATGACAACTATAAAAAAAGCATTGTTTGATAATAAGACTTTTCATCATGACAACGTAAAACTACGATCTAATCTACATGAGATCAACACAACTGTTGTAACAAAGAAGTCATTAGATAGAACAAACACAAAACGTGTGTTTGTTAATCCAGAGTTTTCATATGCAATCGGGCATTGGAAAACAGCATAATTACATACCTTCTTCATCTGCGGGTTTATATTTTTCCTCAAATTTATCTAGAAGCTCAATCATATCAATATCCAATTCAGACAAAATTTTTCTCATGTTTGCTTGATGTGCACAAATTTTTTTTTTATTTTTTCAAGATATTCTTTATCCGTTATTCTGATAATCAAAATTTGGGATCGTAGGCGATCAGGATGCGTTGCCGTGTGCCGATAAATCCACATAATTGTTTCCTTAATAGCTGAACACGTATCATATGATTCTTGTATTAATTTTAAGGTCTCTTTTTTATCATCATTTTAGTTTTCATGTAAGATTTCTTCCTTTTGAGCTTCCATTTTAAACTCAAATATATTTACGTAAATTAATTAAGCGGAACTGTGTCTGGCGGGATTATTTGCAGTTCTTCTTTCACAAAAGATCTTTGAGGGGCTGGTCGTTTTGTTGTGTCAGTTTCTCGTAAATAATACACGGGCGGATTCATCTTTACAATTCTTTTTATTTCATATGAGTCAACACTCCAAACTGGATCGGTTGCCCTGATGCGGGTGTCCCCTTCTGCTTCTCCCGGTAAATAAAGGTACCTTACTTTCAAACCAAATGGTAATAGTTTGCTTGATGAACTGGCGTCTCCTTCAACAACATTTATTTTTTGTTTTTTGATTGCTTGTACTGGTTTTAGACCTTTAAATTCTTCATTATTCATTGCACGTAGAACTGAGGGCAGTCTTCTAACCCATTCTGTGTTGCGAGAATTGTCAATCAGCTCTCTGTGATACTGGTAGGAAAAAAGCCTTTCAGATAACTGTTTGTTAAAGTTTTCAACCAAACCCTGTGATCTGTGAACTCCTGGAATGCCTCTTTTAATGGTAACTCTATGTTTTAACAATAATTGATTTACTTGACCTTTAAATTCTTTTCCATCATCGACTTGAATCATGCGAGGATAAGTTAAGGGCCCCGTTGATATATCAGTTGTATAGCGACAGCAACAGCAGAAGCACTCTTTTGTGTTAATGGTTCAGCATCTTTGTATCTTGAAGCTATGTCAATGACTGTAAGTGCGTACTTAAATCTTTTTCGTCTAATCGTATCATGGGGTAAATATAGAAGATCCATTTGATGGGTGTCGTTCGGTATTGTGTTGACAAAGTGTGGTCTTTGTATTCGTTTAGGCGCTGGTAAATAAATTTGCCAAATCGCTTGTTTAGATAACCATTCTTTTGCTGTTTGTTCACTGACTCCCGCTGCTTGGCTAAGCTTTTTAATTGCTGTTATTCCCTTCCAATATCCTTTTGGAGAATAATAGATTTTGTACATTTTTATTCAGCCAATACTTTGTGCAACAAAATACACAGCGGTCATGCCAAAGACAATAAACAATATTTCTTGCATCTTTTGTTTTTCTGATGGTTGATAGTAATCGCTAAATTTTGGTGGACGCAATGTTTCAACTTGTTTGCCTGTCACTAAATAATATTCTTTTATTGCCTGGTCAACATCTTTAAATGTGTAAGCTGCATGTCCCTGTTGTTTAAGTCTGTCGTTAATAAAATCTAACTGCTCCATTCTTTGCTTTTCATAGGTGTCTTGTGCAGCGGCTAGTTGCTCCATAGCTCTGTTATGTCTTTTTCTCTCATCGTTATTTTGTAGTTTACTAAATGCGTAATTACTTCCGCTAAAAGCAAGCGCATTAACCACAGCGCCACCAATCATCATTACGAGTGAAGCCATTTTTATAAATGTATTTTTTTAAATTTTACATATTGATACTGTCTGAATTATTCCTTGCTTAACTAAAAATCTTTCATAGCAAATGAAGCTGTAATAACAGCTATCAGCTTTGCTGAGTCTTCAAAGTCTAGTTTGCCAAGATCTGCTGGTTTTATTTTTAACAGGCTTTTACCAAGCATTGTGTATCCTACACTTAGGCCTCCAATAACAGCAGAATGGTATACAAGGTTAGTAATAGTTTTTTCGGTGCTCATTTTTAAAAAATAAAATAATATTTATTCATTAATAAAACATGAACTGCGATGATTTACTTCCTGAACTTACAAATGATCAAGTTGATGACCAAGCTATTATGCGTCAAAAGGAAAGGCTGTATTCTTTGGCGGCGTGTGGAAAAACAAAACAGTACCTTGGAAATGAATTCAGCATAGAACAGATTCAACAGATGTCGACGCAAGACATTGTAAAGTATCACAACAGGTATGAAGCGCAACTGGGGTCAAGAATGGTAAAAAGTGTTGGGCAAACGGTTCTTAGTTTGTACACTAAACTAGTTAGTAGATTTGCTCCCATTGATTCTGAACAAGATTTTATGTATGATTTAACGCAGGATCCAGTTTTAACAAAGTCATTAGAGTCTCTAGGATGTGATCTATATTACAGATTTGAACATTGTTATCGCCATTAATCATGGGATTAATTACTTTTAATCATATAGATTTTGTTTCCCTTCAAAATGACCGAGCCAGAAAATCAGCAGAATCAGAAAACATTGAATCAGGTGGAGAAAGTGACCAGTAAAAAGCCTCCTCATCCTGGGCGTGTTGCAGCAGGAAAAAAATTAGCAGAGTGGAACAAACAAAAAAAATTAATGTTCCAAGCACAGAATATAACTCATAATGAAAACATAACATCGCCAACGCCAACAGTTGTTTCAATGCCAGCTGTAAATACACAAGAACAAGTTGATTCAAGACCTACAACACCAAAGTCGTCATGGAATATTGAATTTAAAACAGTTGCCATTTTTGGCGTCATTGCTGCTGGGGGTGGTTATTACGGTTATAAAATATATAAACAACGCCAGCAAAAACCAAAGCAGTCCAAAAAATCTCAGCCACTAAATACAGAAGCCGAACAAAAAAGCATGCCAGAACTGCCAACAACAAAATCTCATTTTGATCCATTTGATATGCAATAATATGTTAAGAACTTAATAAATAATTATAAGTGACTTGAATAAGAACTTGATAACGACTTGATGACGACTTGATAAAACTTAAATAAGAACTTGATAAGAACTTAATAAGAACTTAATGACGACTTGATAAAAACTTAATGACGACTTGATGACGACTTGTTAAGAACTTGAATAAGTACTTGAATAAGTACTTGAATAAGAACTTGTTAAGAACTTGATGATGACTTGTTAAAAACTTGATGTTAACTTGTTAAGAACTTGAATAAAAACTTGTTAAGAACTTGAATAAAAACTTGAATAAGAACGTGATGCCGATTTTTTTTTCACAATTAATTGTTACATTCTTTTCCGGGGAGACAACTCCTCTTCACTTCTGCCTTTATGTAGTACTCTAGGCCAGACATGTCTGGCCCCGGCTTACTCAACTGCATAATTGCCGAGTCGAAGCGTCGCACTGTTTGCTGGTTCGTGTCGAGTTACACATAAGGGCGTCGGGCCGCCACGCAGCATTGTATAAATTTAGACGGCTAAATTCCCCACCGGCGTCGTTCAGTACAGGCGTTAGACGTCATTGTATAAATTTAGGCGGCTAAATTTCTAAACATATCAAAACATGTTTCTTACCTTCCCCCAATCACAAGACTAGATAGAATCAGCTGATTAGTAACAGTGACGACATTTCCGCCCAGCACTTGTGTTGTTAGCAACTAAACCTAGCTGTCTTGTCATTTGCGGGTGTGCAGTGCAGTCGTGTTTTCAGTTAGAAAGTGTTGTGTTATGTCGCAAGACAGTATCTCTTCTGAATTAGAGATAGAACTTCTTGAAACACAAACCGTTCATCAAGAATTGCTATTTCATTGAAGTCTACTCCATGAGAAAAGAACTAAAAGCAATGTTTTCATATAGTGAGGAGATAAGGCAGTATTGGTCCACTCCCATTCAACTACCAATGCAGCTTGAAACACGATCTTCTCAAGAGCCACAGCAGAGAACTGCCGCGGTCTAGCTAGACCGCGTGAAATGAATATTAAACAGGCACACGTCACAGCCTATAGCAGAAAGCCACGCTTTAACGGCCGCGGTCTAGGTGGACCGTCGCTTTGTCACGTCCTATTCAACAGGCTGCCTATTCAGGCGGCCGCCGGGTGTACTTTATACAATTGTCTTGTTTGTTGAATCAAGCTTTTAATAAGTGCACTTGGTGGCTGCTTAGAATAATCTTCAACAACGTGCCACGATTCTACGCTTGTGTGAACACACATCCCACCCCTTTCAGACACTCCCTATTCAGATAGCTTTCAATAGCCAGTCATTCCTCACAATAGAATGAAATCCCAACTTGGTTGACAAATAGCCCTCCTAAGAATAAAGGCATGGTTAACCAAGTCCCCATTGTTTTGTTTGTTTACTTCTTAACGGTCCAGTGACAGAGAACTATAAAACAGATAATCCTACACATTATGTATGTTTGATGTTTGATGAATGTATGCGTGAAAATGATGTTATTGAAAACGATCAAGAAAAACGAAGGATTAAGCAAAAACTTAAGTCTCAAAAGTTTTCTAAATTAGTGTTAAAAACAGATAATCCTACACATTATGTATGTTTGTAAAGTGTTTACTATTAGAGAACTATAAAATAGGCACTCTGGGTAAGCCGGCGGAGCAACAGCGAAACCGGCTTCAGCCGGTTGGAGCTGGGCGGAGGTGGGTGAGCCAGAGTGCCTATTTTATAGTTCTCTGGGAGTAAGTCGATTGATGTAGCAAATGGAGAGACTCAGAGAGTGTAGGAAAAGGGAAGATGATGATAGCTGCAACCTATGTCTGAGGTAAACAGAGGGAGGTAGGGTGGTATGGGTGTGTGTAGGTGGGGGATATTTCAGGCTGGAGCTGCAGAGATGGAATGGTACATACTACTTTTGGACGTTGATGCCATGAGGGTGGACGGTGCCAGTTTGGCAATGAGATGAGATTCCTGCATAAGGCGTTCCAAGCTGTCACTCTTAGATTGCCAAAGTGCCAAGACTTTGACATGGTTGATGTTGTGTTGGGCATGGTTGAAGTGTAGAGCGACTGGTTTGGGCCGATGGTGGCGGATGTCGGCCAGGTGTTCAGAGATGCGCGTCTCAAGTGTGCGAGATGTCTCACCTACATAGATCTTACCACACAGCTGACAGTGGATGGCATACACAATGTTATGGCTCTGGCAGGAGAAAGTGCGTTTAATAGTGAAAGAGCCTGTGGGGCCATGTAGGATGGTGTCTGGTTTGGTGAGAGAGCAGATTTTGCAGTTGGGTTTTGAGCAGGGGAAAGTACCTGGTGGCTTAGGTGTTGAGATTTTGTTCAGCTTAGAGCGCACCAGTAGGTCGTTGAGGTTTTTGTCACGTTTGAAAGTGATCATTGGTGTGGTCTCAAAGGCAGGTTTATGGTTTTCTACTATGTGCCAGTTAGACTTCAGGATCCTGCAGATGGGCAGATTGTGAGGATGGAAGAGAAGGCAGGCAGTGGGTCTGTCTGTCTCTTTGGGAGGTTTAGTTTCCAGAGTAGATGTTCTGGATTTAGCTGCAGTGCGGCTGAGAGCATCACTGATGACGGCACTAGGGTATCCACGGTTGGTGAAAAAATCAGACATTTTGGCTGCTTGTATAGTGAAATCCTCTTCGCTAGAGCACAGTCTGCGTAGGCGAAGGAATTCAGAATATGGAATGCTATTTTTAGTGGACTGGTGGTGGGAAGATGTGTAGTCCAGGTATGAGTGCGCATCAGTAGGTTTGTAGAAGACTGAGGTTTGAAGCAGTCCATCTTTGAGGGAGATAGTGATGTCCAGGAAATTAACTGACTGTGAAATGGTGTAGGTCAGCTGGATGGATGGATGGAAGGTCTGTGCAAAGTTGAGGAAATTCTGGAGGTCATGTTCTGGCATGGATGTGGCTCCCAATCCATCATCTATGTATCTTTTGTAGAGCTCTGGTGTTGGGCCTGTGTAAGAGGTTAGTAGGTGGTGTTCTAGGTGTCCCATGAAGAGGCAGGCATAGGATGGTCCCATTTTGGTTCCCATAGCAACACCACTGATTTGTGAGAATGTGTGGTTGTTGAATTCAAAAGTATTGAGGGTGAGGACTAATTCTGCAAGTCTGACTAGTGTAGCTGTGGGAGGGTGTTGGTTGGGGGGCCGTTTGTTAAGAAAGAATGCGAGGGCCTTCAGTCCATCAGCATGAGGGATGGAAGTGTAGAGAGAGACGACATCAAGGGTAAAGAGGAGGCTGGGTTTGAAAGTGGGATCTGTGTTGTATGAATTAATCATGTTGAGTGTGTGTGTAGTGTCTTTGAGGTATGTGGGGAGGCCTTGTACTATGGGTTGGAGGAGAGAGTCTAAGTACTGTGAAATGTGTTCTGTAGGGCAGCTGCATGCAGATACTATGGGTTTGCCGGGAGTATTGGTTTTGTGTATTTTAGGGAGCAGGTAGAAGGTGGGTTGTTTGGTGTCTGTCATTATGAGGAGTTTGGCTGTCTTCGGTAAGTTGTTGTGTTTGATTTCTTGTTTAACTGTGGTTGAGATGAGTTTCTGGTGTTGGGGGAGGGGTGATGCTGTGAGTGGTGTATAGAAATTTGTGTCTGACAGTTGTCTGTGTGCTTCTTTTATGTACAACTGTTTGTCCCAGACCACCACTGCACCACCCTTGTCTGCTGGTTTGATGACAATGTCTTGTCTTTGTCTCAGTGATTCAAGGGCTTTTTGTTCATCCCGTGAGAGGTTGGAATTGCGGACAGGTTTGGATTTAACTTGAGAGATTTCTTTTCTACACTTTTTGATGTAGAGTTCAACTTCAGTGGATTTGTCAAGAGGTGGCTGGCGAAGCACTGGAGTTCGAAAAAGGTGGGTAAAAATGTCTGAGCTGTCTGGTAGAGGGGGCTTGGGCACACCGTCAAGTGCAGCCATCCATCTTAATTTTCTAAAGAATCTTTCAACATCAACGTGGTTTTGATATTTATTGGTGGCAGGCTGAATGGGAATAAATTTCAGACCTTTTGCCAGGACTGATCTTTCATCATTGGTGAGAGTCAGATTATCAGGAATGCAGCAAACAAGGTGGCGGTGTTGCTCATGGGTGATAGAAGGGTCAGTTTTGTGTGTAGGGGGATTCAACTGGTCTGGGTTTGCCTCGTGTTTGTTTCGTAATTTTGATAACTTGTCTTGCTTAATCTGGTAGCAGTGATTGTGAATGAGCTGGTTGTGTGTATGGATGAGCTGTCTGAGTCTTGAAGCAGTGGCTATGGGCATGATGATTGTGGTTTGTTGTTTGAAATGTTGAAGAAGACGGGAGAGAGATTCCAGGGATGAATTGAGTGTTTTGATATGTGCCAACATGAGTCTACGGCTGGCTTGGAATAGAATTCTTGTAGTGGTAGTGGTAAGAGCGGTGTTATGAAGATCGGATGGGGTGTGAGAAAGTGAGAAGCCGCGAGGGGTGATTCGCAGTCGAATGCATTGTTTTAGAAAGTTGAGATGAGATGCAGATTTCGTTTTCTGAAACTGTTTTAGCATATCCTAGTGCAAATGGCTGGATGATAGGTGGCAGAAAATGAATGGACTGGTGAAAACTGGCATGTGTACGGGAGAGGAATTGGGGGGCCGGCATTATGTTCTGATTTAGGTTCTTAGAGTTGAGAGGTCAGGAGTGCCTGATTGCGATCGCACGTACACGACTAAAAACGTATGTTAAACGAAATACGGATCAATGATTAACAGTATACAATGATCGAAAGACGTATACACGATAACAATCACACACACTGATGACGTAAACAGAAATACAAAACAACGAAGGGTAGCAGTCAGTATGAATCAAAATAGATCTAGTTGCAAAGCGAGAGGACTGCAGGCGGAAATCTAAACAAATCTTAAATAAATGTTAGCGAACCGCCCAGAGAACGTGGACAAACGAGTCACAAGACGAAACACAACTAGTTTCGACCTCTTAGGTCTTCATCAGGTGAGACATTAACGAATAAAACAATGAAAATTCACTTAGCTTTGATCGCTTCAGATCACTTGGTAGGGTTCAGCGCAAGGAAGAAGGCGTTGAATGAGAACGAGGCTGTTGGAAGGGAAATAGTGAGCGAGTCAAAGTCGTAATGAAGATAATAATATTACTGATAGGAATACTAATAATGGTCAAAATACTGAGAGAAAAAAAAAAAAAAAGGGACAAGATTACTACCAATCTGTGTCAATAAGTATGGGTATGGGAGAAAGGAGAGTGGGTTAGAGGATTCTTAAACAGCAGGGTTGCCGTGGCAACAGTCCCAGAGGCGAAGGCGATGGTGATGTCAATGCCAGTGGTAGTATCAATACTAGCAATAGTATTACTGAATGATACTGCTAACAACGATAGTGAAGGTTAAGGTAATGAAAGCATGATACAGAAATATATTTAGAAAATACAATTTTTATAATAATTAAATAAATAAATAAATGAAACATTAAAAATAATAATAAATTAAAAAATCAGTAAATAATAATAATTAAAAAAAAAATTAAAAAAAAAAATAATAATAATAATAATAATGATAATAAATGCATAAATAAGATAGCTATAAGTTGTGTGAGGTGAATAGTGGGAGATAAGGTAGTATGTGTGTGTGTGGTGGGAGGATATTATGGGCTGAGATAGAAGTGGTGGGTTGGTACATGTTACTTTAAGGTGTAGATGCTATGAGGGTGGAGGGAAGAAGGGGATGGGTTTACGTACTAACTGGGGGAGGGGGAGGGGCAACATATTCACACCTATACACAATCTCTCTCTCTCTCTCTCTCTCTCTCTCTCTCTCTCTCTCTCTCCCCCCCCCCCCCCCCCCCTTTCACGACCAACGATAAAGGAGCCAGCATTCTATTTATTATACATACCTCAAAGACACTACACACACACTCAACATGATTAATTCATACAACACAGATCCCACTTTCAAACCCAGCCTCCTCTTTACCCTTGATGTTCGTCTCTCTCTACACTTCCATCCCTCATTCTATTTATTATACATACCTCAAAGACACTACACACACACTCAACATGATTAATTCATACAACACAGATCCCACTTTCAAACCCAGCCTCCTCTTTACCCTTGATATCGTCTCTCTCTACACTTCCATCCCTCATGCTGATGGACTGAAGGCCCTCGCATTCTTTCTTAGCCAGCATTCTATTTATTATACATACCTCAAAGACACTGCACACACACTCAACATGATTAATTCATACAACACAGATCCCACTTTCAAACCCAGCCTCCTCTTTACCCTTGATGTCGTCTCTCTCTACACTTCCATCCCTCATGCTGATGGACTGAAGGCCCTCGCATTCTTTCTTAACAAACGGCCCCCCAACCAACACCCTCCCACAGCTACACTAGTCAGACTTGCAGAATTAGTCCTCACCCTCAATACTTTTGAATTCAACAACCACACATTCTCACAAATCAGTGGTGTTGCTATGGGAACCAAAATGGGACCATCCTATGCCTGCCTCTTCATGGGACACCTAGAACACCGCCTACTAACCTCTTAGACAGGCCCAACACCAGAGCTCTACAAAAGATACATAGATGATGGATTGGGAGCCACATCCATGCCAGAACATGACCTCCAGAATTTCCTCAACTTTGCACAGACCTTCCATCCATCCATCCAGCTGACCTACACCATTTCACAGTCAGTTAATTTCCTGGACATCACTATCTCCCTCAAAGATGGACTGCTTCAAACCTCAGTCTTCTACAAACCTACTGATGCGCACTCATACCTGGACTACACATCTTCCCACCACCAGTCCACTAAAAATAGCATTCCATATTCTGAATTCCTTCGCCTACGCAGACTGTGCTCTAGCGAAGAGGATTTCACTATACAAGCAGCCAAAATGTCTGATTTTTTCACCAACCGTGGATACCCTAGTGCCGTCATCAGTGATGCTCTCAGCCGCACTGCAGCTAAATCCAGAACATCTACTCTGGAAACTAAACCTCCCAAAGAGACAGACAGACCCACTGCCTGCCTTCTCTTCCATCCTCACAATCTGCCCATCTGCAGGATCCTGAAGTCTAACTGGCACATAGTAGAAAACCATAAACCTGCCTTTGAGACCACACCAATGATCACTTTCAAACGTGACAAAAACCTCAACGACCTACTGGTGCGCTCTAAGCTGAACAAAATCTCAACACCTAAGCCACCAGGCACTTTCCCCTGCTCAAAACCCAACTGCAAAATCTGCTCTCTCACCAAACCAGACACCATCCTACATGGCCCCACAGGCTCTTTCACTATTAAACGCACTTTCTCCTGCCAGAGCCATAACATTGTGTATGCCATCCACTGTCAGCTGTGCGGTAAGATCTATGTAGGTGAGACATCTCGCACACTTGAGACGCGCATCTCTGAACACGTGGCCGACATCCGCCACCATCGGCCCAAACCAGTCGCTCTACACTTCAACCATGCCCAACACAACATCAACCATGTCAAAGTCTTGGCACTTTGGCAATCTAAGAGTGACAGCTTGGAACGCCTTATGCAGGAATCTCATCTCATTGCCAAACTGGGCACCGTCCACCCTCATGGCATCAACGTCCAAAAGTAGTATGTACCATTCCATCTCTGCAGCTCCAGCCTGAAATATCCCCCACCTACACACACCCATACCACCCTACCTCCCTCTGTTTACCTCAGACATAGGTTGCAGCTATCATCATCTTCCCTTTTCCTACACTCTCTGAGTCTCTCCATTTGCTACATCAATCGACTTACTCCCCCCTCCCCCTGCCCTAGTAATGATGTGTGTAGGGGTGTTGGTGGATATGGCGGTTGCTGGGGGTGGAGGTGGGGTAACCAATGAATAAGGCTGATATTACAAATGTAACACACACACACACACACACACACACACACACACACACACACACACACACACACACACACTCACACTCACACATACACACACACATAATAAATAGAATGCTGGCTCCTTTATCGTTGGTCGTGAAAGGGGGGGGGGGGGGGGGGGGAGAGAGAGAGAGAGAGAGAGAGAGATTGTGTATAGGTGTGAATATGTTGCCCCTCCCCCTCCCCCAGTTAGTACGTAAACCCATCCCCTTCTTCCCTCCACCCTCATAGCATCTACACCTTAAAGTAACATGTACCAACCCACCACTTCTATCTCAGCCCATAATATCCTCCCACCACACACACACATACTACCTTATCTCCCACTATTCACCTCACACAACTTATAGCTATCTTATTTATGCATTTATTATCATTATTATTTTTTTTTTTTTTTAATTATTTTTTTATTTTTTTTAATTTTTTTTTAAAATTATTATTATTTACTGATTTTTTAATTTATTATTATTTTTAATGTTTCATTTATTTATTTATTTGATTATTATAAAAATTGTATTTTCTAAATATATTTCTGTATCATGCTTTCATTACCTTAACCATCACTATCGTTGTTAGCAGTATCATTCAGTAATACTATTGCTAGTATTGATACTACCACTGGCATTGACATCACCATCGCCTTCGCCTCTGGGACTGTTGCCACGGCAACCCTGCTGTTTAAGAATCCTCTAACCCACTCTCCTTTCTCCCATACCCATACTTATTGACACAGATTGGTAGTAATCTTGTCCCTTTTTTTTTTTTTTTTCTCTCAGTATTTTGACCATTATTAGTATTCCTATCAGTAATATTATTATCTTCATTACGACTTTGACTCGCTCACTATTTCCCTTCCAACAGCCTCGTTCTCATTCAACGCCTTCTTCCTTGCGCTGAACCCTACCAAGTGATCTGAAGCGATCAAAGCTAAGTGAATTTTCATTGTTTTATTCGTTAATGTCTCACCTGATGAAGACCTAAGAGGTCGAAACTAGTTGTGTTTCGTCTTGTGACTCGTTTGTCCACGTTCTCTGGGCGGTTCGCTAACATTTATTTAAGATTTGTTTAGATTTCCGCCTGCAGTCCTCTCGCTTTGCAACTAGAGTTAGAAGTATAAATTGTTTTTTGTTTTTTTCCGCTTTTTGTTTTTCTGGCAGATGAAGAGGAAAGTGTGAAGCGTTTAAAAAAATGAAGAGGTGAATTTCGGCCTTAGGGGGAAAAAATCACCGCCTTAGGTGCTTCTCTGATCCGATAACTGATGCCACTTTAAAAAAGTATTAGAATTATCATCATCATGATCCTCCTCCTCCTCCTCCTCCTCATTATCGTTGTTGTTATTGTCGTTCCAATTATGATTACCATTATCATATAATTATAGTTACTACAATATTATCAAGATGATGGTGAAGATGATGATGATGATGATGACGAATATGATATTCAGCATACCTTGTCATTGAAGGCCGGCTGCATTGTATTTACTTCTTTCTTCATTAAAAAAGCAGTAAATGCTGTTGGTTTTATTTCATTATCGCTCGTCTTTTGAATGAGACCATTCCGATTCGCACCCATGTTTTTACATTTTTCTCTCTGATTGAACTGTGAACAAATGGGTTTTTGAACGTGCCAACCATCTGCATCTAACCCATGAAAACGGCGGCGTCACTCTCGCTGAACGCGAGCTGTGACACAGATTACCTCCCTTGCATATTTCCAGAATTCGTCTCTTGGGTTTGTCCTTGGGCTGTGTTTCCATCCTTCCAACATGTTTTCCTATTCATTCATTCAGACGTCTTTGGCTCTATCTTCCACAACGGGTCCTGGGTCTGCCCTGGGATCCCAATCCACACTCAAGTTCACTGGGTTTGGCCTGTGGTCACATTCTGTCACGTTCTGTTAAAATCAGCCCTCTTGTTTACATGTAATCTGTATGATCCAGTCCCGGATCCGATCCTTTAAATGCAGATCCGCACCACTGATCCGCACCAAAAAGTAGTGGATTCATTCTTGGGCCACAATCAATCTTCTCACCAACTTTTCGCCTTCCGGCCGACTTTGGGGAAAGATTCAGAGACGGTGAGGAAAGATCCACCAACCACGGGTAAAGTTCCATTGACAGCGGGAAAGACTGTGACCCGGGATTTTCGGGGGTGTAAGCAAGACCTCATAGCGAAAGCTTGCCCATGTCCGGAGTTGTACAGTCTTCACCTGTCAGCGGAACAGCAACGAGAGCATTCTTCCGTGTCACATCCGGTAGCCATTATACAAAGGTGCCTGCCAGGGAGCAATTATGTCGCTTGACGTTTAAAAGTGCGTGCCTGCACCCTATGTGAACACAGCGCAGGCTTCCAAGGGTGGTGCAGGACTGCTCCCTGCTGGTTTGTTTGGCAGTTGACGATAGCACTTCTCTGGGTCCCACCCGCACCTTCGGGTGTATCTTTTTCTTTTCTTCTTCTTCTTCTCACAAACATTTATTGAAACAGATACTCAGTGGTTTTTATGTCATCTTGCCGACAGCCAGACTAAGCAGCAGAACTGATCGTAAACGTAGCTGAGGTAACAAAACAGTCAAGACTCGTTGCAGGCAATCTCTATCACGCATTCCATGCAAAAGGATCATGAGACAAAGATATTCGGTTTTAAACCTGATGGCCTTTAACAATGATGCCAAGCATTTTATATCATTGATTATGTCATACCTAATAAGATTATGCGATACTTTTCCTGTAAAGCACAGTGAAAAATACAGGATTGATTGAGATCCCCATCACAAGTCCCTTCCAATATGTAAACGTTCTTTCCATCTTTTCACGAAGTTCGGTTAAAATTGCACATACAGAATCAAACGAAGAAACTGGTCACTAATGAAAGCAGAGCCTCCCAGGCGAAAGTGAAACTGGATGGAATGGACAGTACTATGGTGACACGCTGTGCAGGCAGAGAGTGTTAGGTTTTCGTATTTAACTCTACATAGTGGGAATAATGTATATGCACACACACACACACACACACACACACACACACACACACACACACACACACACACACACACACACAAACACACACACACACACACACACACACACACACACACACACACACACACACAACACACACACACAGAGAGAGAGAGAGAGAGAGAGAGAGAGAGAGAGAGAGAGAGAGAGAACACGTACACATACACATGTAACGCACACTCCTTGTCATCCATCGACCATTGTCTATTGACTGTGTCTTAAAGGACCAGTCACGGGACCTAGCCTTGACCCTCAGCAACGGACAGGAAGGACAGTTGTCCATCACCGCTGACCCCTCAACATGGACAAAAGCAGTACCTCCGCCAGTGCCGGCAGCAGCAGGCAGGAATTGGGTCTGCAAGAAACTACGTAAGCATTGTATAATTTATGATCTTAATTATGGATGAATACAATCAGCAACCTACCTCCTCTCTCGCTCTCTCTGTCTCTGTCTCTCTCTCTCCCTCCCTCCCTCCCTCCCTCTCTCTCTCTCTCTCTCTCTCTCTCTGTGAATCTGTGTGTGCGCGCGCGCGCGCGCGCGCGCGTGTGTGTGTGTGTGTGTGTGTGTGTGTGTGTCCCTCTCTCTTTCTCTCTCTTTGTGTGGGGTTGTGTGTGTGTGTGTGTGTGTGTGTGTGTGTGTGTGTGTGTGTGTGTGAACTAAACAATAAATGCTAAGACAGGAGAGACATTGTGCCTACTTGCATCCTCGTGTGATGAACATATACGGCGGGAATTATGAAAAGACAAGATGAAAGGCAAAGAATGACTGGGGCGATTGTGAAAGCAGTGTACTCTTGGCAGTTGGTGACAAAAGCATTCAAAAATGCGTTAGACATTTATTTGGAAAGGAACACAAGATAGAATTAGTCGGATGACAACGTGGCAGGATGAGTATACCTAAAATGAGCTGCTGAACTGCGTGCACAAACCTATCTTTTAAAAAGTAAAAACAAGTGTATATAAATCAATCTGTCTGTCTATCTATCTATCTATCTGGAAAGATGTTGCTATTTTATATTGACCTTAAACTGAAGACAAAAGAAAGATTCGGTCCGAGGTATCTATTTCAAAATTCCGAGTTTAATGTTTCAGAAAGCATACATTTAAATTTTACTGTTAGATTAAAGCAGGTGTCCAAGAAAAATCCTCTCAAAGACTGGTCTGAAAATGAAAATCTTAAAATGGTTCATAATAGTCGTCAACCGCAAAACTTGGAAATAGCGAGGAAGATGTTGGCTGTCTGGCCCGCTAAAGATGTTCTATAAAATATTCAGATGCCATATCAGACATGTGTTGGCTGTTTGGTTCAATCAAAGAATAACCCCACTTCCATATTCGTGTTGTTTGTTGGTGCCTGTTCTGATCCAGCATACGCAGAAAAACCATCCACTAAGCTCCATGCCGAAAATAACAATGAATTACTCCTGAAGACAACGTGAGTGAGCGCCCTTCTCTTGAACGCCCTATCATACTCATGGAACGACATTCCCCATGATTTTGCCGATACCCATCGACACAAACCTACAGGTATTGGCTGTAAGAGAATATCAAAGCTGAGGTCGTTTTGTCAGAGGGGCTCGAAAGGCACGAAACGCTACACACAATTTGAACCCCTTTTCGTATGACTGCCAGTGAGGATGAGGATGAGGTAGATGATGCTAAGCTGTTTTAAGCTATGGAGTTTCAAACTGTTATTTTATACATCATCTTCTGCACCACATCGCCCATTTCACCTTCGCGTCCACAGTAACACCAGGCATTGTCCTGTCGCAGTCCTTGCATCAATAATCCTTCAACGTCAACATCGCCATAGGGCAACACACCAGAGGAGACACTGTACCACCGCTGATTCACTTTGGTAGTGTTCAGTGGTGCCTGTTCTGATACAGCACACGCAGGACACCACCTACTAGCCCCCCCCCCCCCCCCCCCCATCCCCCCAACGACCTTACCTAGTCGCGGAGCCGGGCTGAGTGAACGCCCTCTCTCCCCCTCCCCCCTCCAGAGGGCGCCACCACATCCGTCCAACGACAGTCCCCATCAACACGCTGATTCCGGCGACCTCAACACGAACTCCACCGAGGGCATAGACATGAAAAGGAAATGGAAACTGAGATCACCATGAGGAAAAGGTGTAAACGATGACAGATATGAGACTTTTATCTATAGTGTTCACCAATGAGGATGAGGATCACGAAGGTGATGCTATGGAGTTCAATTTTGCTTGAGACTGCATGGCAGTGCTGGAATCTACGCTTACTTTCATAACATATCGCAGCATCAAGCAGAGACTGCATGGCAGTGCTGGAATCTA
>JAMYXO010001350.1:0-30687 GCA_033310375.1 Conus canariensis
CGGGTTCAAAAAAGGGCAAGTGCGCCCAGACATTGCGGGAACCCAATGCGGTTGGAAGGACAGGGTTTGATAAAGAGTTACACCAAATGGGTTGCGGGAAAAAAAAGGGGGGGTGGGGGGGAGTGATGGGGTAAAATAAACCCAAGTTTGGGGGAAAAATAAAGTGGGAAAAACACAAAAAGGGGGGGTTTGGGTTTTTTTGAATTTTTTTGGGGGTTGGGGGGGGTTTTCAGGTTTAGTTCGGGTTTTTCCCTTCATTTATTTTTAGTTTGTTTGGGTTTCATCCATTTTCCTTTAAAGGTTGGCTACACAAGACTGGGTTTTTTGGGGTTTCTTGGGGGAAGGGGGTTTCAGAAAAGAGGCCCAGGGGACTTTACACCCTTGTTGTCTTTCGAGAAGGAATGATGTGCAGTAGGGTGTTTTTGGGCGATAGAAGAGCGGGGTTAAGGGGTTAGAAAAATAAAGGGGTTTAAGGGGGCCCCAAAGGACGGGACCTTGGGGCCCACCCCCGTATAGAAAGCAAGGGGTTTAAAGAAAAAAAAGGCCGGGGGACAAAAAAAAAAAACTATTTGGGTTGGGACGATCAGTAAAATGTAGGAATGAAAAAAACCAAAATAAAGGGGCCCTTTTGTCACCCAACCCCAAAAAAAGATTTCAAAAAATTTCTTAATAATAAAAATTTAAATTTAACCCAAAAAAATATAATGGTAAAAATTGTTGTGTCTCTCCCCCCACCCCCCCCCCCTTTTTATAAAAAAATTTGGGGGAATGGGGAAAATTTCACCCCCTCCAAAAAAGTATGGAAAAAAAATGAGAGTTTCCCCTCCCCGCTTGGGGAAGTAAAAAAAATTTAAAATTTTGGGACCCCCCCCCCCCCCCCCACTCCCAAAAACCTTTTTTCCCTTTTCCGCCCCCTCCCCTCCCCCCCCTCCTCCATTTTATAAAATTCTGGAGGTTTTTCGTGATTTTTTTAATTCTAGTTCGGGGCGGGGACCCCCCCACCCCCCCCCCACCCCCCACCCCCCCCCCCCCCCCGTCTCCTTATGCCCACGGAAAAAACCCCCAAGGGGAAAAGTTTTTTTCCCAAACCCCCACTGTAGGGTTATTACATTCAGCACAAAAAAAAAAAAAGTTCAGAAAAAAAATTTTTAAAAAAATGTTCCAAACCTTTTCCCGCGCTTTTTTTTCCCCCGGGGCCCCCTGGCATGTTAGTTTATCAAGTTTTTTTCCTCTGGCTGTTTTGGGTTGTAGGGTTTTTTTCCCCCGGGAATGTCTTGTTGATCAGGTTACATTCCCTCTGCCCATTTTTTGTTGATCATGTTACATTCCCGGGGGACAGGTCTTGTTAAATCATTTTTTTAAAATTCCCTCGGGGACATGTTTCTTGATCATGTTTCATTCCTCTAGCATGTGGGGTTGTTCATGTTACTTTTCCCTCTAGTTTGTGTTGTTGATCATTTACTTTCCCCTCTAGAATTTTTGTTGTTGATATGTTACATTCCCTCTAGCAGTGTTGTTGATCATGTTACTTTCCTTTAGCATGTGTTGGGGGACATGTTCATTCCCTCTAGATGTTTTTGTTGATCAGGGTTCTTTTCCCTCTAGCATGTGTTGTTGATCATTTTTACATTCCCTCAGAAAGTGTTGTTGATAAAGTTACTTTTCCCTCTAGCATGTGTTTTTGGGTTCATTTTTCTTTCCCCTCTACCCATGGGTTGTTGATTTGTTACATTCCCTCTAGATGGGTTGTTGATCATTTTAAATTTTCCCTCTGCATGTGTTGTTGATCATTTTAATTCCCTCAAAGCATGTGTTGTTGATCATTTTTTACTTTCCCCTTAGATGTGTTTTTTGATAATTTTTCTTTCCCCTCTATTTTTGTGTTGTTAAATCATGTTTTTTTTCCCTCTAGAGGGTTTTTGTTGATCATTTTTTACTTTTCCCTTTCTAGCATGTGTTGTTGATAATGTTAATTCCCTTAGCATTTTGTTTTTTGTCAGGGTTACTTTCCCCTTTTAGCATGTGTTGTTGATCATGTTATACCCCCCTTGAAATTTTGTTGTTGATCTTTTTTTTTAAAACATTCCCTTAGCATGTGTTGTTGACATGTTACTTTCCCTCGGGAAATGTGTTGTTGATATTTTACTTTCCCTCTAGCATGGTTGTTGATATGTTAAAAATTCCCTCTAGCAGGGTTTTGGTTAAATCTTGGGTTATATTTCCCTTGGGCTTTGTTTTGGTTGATTTTTGTTTTCCTCCCTCTGGCATGTGTTTTTGTTTCTTGTTAAAACTCCCTTGGATGTTTTTTGGATATGTTTTTCCCCCTTGGCATGTGTTGTTGATCATTTTTATTCCCTTCTGCCCTGTGTTGTTGATCTTGTTACTTTTCCCTTTTGGAATGTGTTGTTGTTTCATGTTACATTCCCCTGACATCTCTTGTTGATCTTGTTATTCCCCTCTGAAATGGGGTTTTTGGTCATTTTTATTCCCCTTGACATTTTTTTTGATTTTTGTTATATCCCCTCGGACATGTCTTTCTAAATAAGTTACTTTATTTTTCCTGTTATGTCTTGAAAAGTAGTTTTGGGGTTTTACTGACTTGTCCTTATTGTATGTTAAATTTACCCGAGCGTCTTGTGTTTAGGGATGTAAAAATTTTTCCATTTGGGTTTTTCTTTCAAAAATATTTATAGGCCTAGTAAATCTTTCAAAGTATGTTATAATCCACCTGGCCCTGTCTTGTGAGCTGTTTTTATTCTTCCCCGGCATTTTCTGCTGAAACATTTTTTTGTATTCTCCCCGGGGATGTCTTTTCTGGGGCCCTGTTAATTCTCCCTGGCCATGTCTTGTTTTTTTTAGCATTTTTGTATTCCCCTGGGATGTCTTGCTGAGCCCTTTTTGTTTTCTCCCTGGCATGTCTTGCTGAGAAAGTTTTTCTCCCTGGCAGGTTTACTGAAATTTTGTTATAAATTTTTCCCTGGGGATGTTTACTGGTTTTGTGTTATATTCTCCCTGGCAAAGTTCTTGCTGAGCATGTTGTATTCTCCCTGGTTTTCTTGGTGGGGCATGTTATATTCTCCCCGGGATGTCTTACTGAGTGTGTTTTATTCTTTCCCCGGATGTCTTGCGGGTTGTGTTAAAATTTCCCGGCATGTCTTGCTGAACATGTATTCTCCCGGGCAAAGTCTTGCTGAGCGTGTTTTTTATTTCCCTGGCTGTTTTCTGAGTGTGTTTTTATTCTCCCCCGGCATGTCTTGCTGAGCATGTTTTATTCTCCCTTTGGGAAAAGTCTTTTGAGTGTGTTATATTTTCCCCCGGGGGGTCTTGCTGAGCTTTTAACTTCTCCCTGGCATGTCTTGCTTGGTGTGTTTTATTCTCCCCGGCATGTCTTGCTTGGTGTGTTATGTTCTCCATGGGATGTCTTGCTAAGTATTTTATATGCTCCCTGGTTAATCTTCTAAGTATGACGTAATCCACCTGACACGTCTTGCTTATTATATTATATTCTATCTGGCATGTCTTGCTAAGTATGTTACAGTCTACCTGATATCTCGTTTAGTATGTTATATTCTTCATGGCATGTCTTGCTTAGTGTATTATATTTTCCTTGACATGTCTTGCTTAGTGTATTATATTCTCCTTGACATGTCTTGCTTAGTGTATTATATTCTCCTTGACATGTCTTGCTTAGTGTATTATATTCTCTGTGGCATGTCTTGCTTAGTGTATTATATTCTCTCTGGCATGTCTTGCTTAGTGTGTTACATTTCTCCTTGGCATGTCTTGCTTAGTGTATTACATTCTCCGGGCATGTCTTGCTTAGTGTATTATATTCTCCTTGGCATGTCTTGCTTAGTGTGTTACATTCTCCTTGGCATGTCTTGCTTAGTGAAATTACATTCTCCCTGGCATGTCTTGCTTGGTGTGTTAATTCCCCTTGGCATGTTCGTAAGCATGTTATTACGCTCCTGGTATATCTTGCTAAGTATGTTTGATTCACCTTGCTTGTTTTGCTTGGTGTGTTGTATGCTCGCAGGAAAGTCTTGCTAGGTACGTTGTATTCTGCATGGCATGTTTTGTTAATAAAAGGTCTCTGACATGTCTTGTTAGTATGTTAAAATTCTCCCGGGTATGTCTTGCTAATTTATGTTATGTTGATCGTGGTTCCTGGCATGTCTTGCTAAGTATATTGTATTTCATCTAGTTCCTTAAATGTCGTGCAAAAGTATATTAACACTCCCATGGTCCCTAGCAAGCCTTACTATCTATAGTATATTCTCCCAGGCCCCTGGCATGCCTTGCTAAGTATTTACATTCACGCGATGAGACAACTGGGGGAGGGCTGATCACGTGCATGAGTGAGAATGCTGCCGGCGCCACCTATGATCACAAGACTTTGGGTGCACGGGGACAAACATAATGGCCTGAACAAATTCGGAAAGACTTCGTTTGGGGGCTGTATCCCTCAACGTCAACATTCTTTTCATTCATTTCCAAGATGAAGTGGATTTTGAACGGAAGAAGCTGAAAAGAAGCTGACGACTGTTATACTTTGTTTTCTGTTTGTTTTTCTCCCCGCTCTTTTTATTGATCAATATTAATGTATGTCTGGGCTACACAATTCATCTAGCAGACCTGTTCCGGGGTAGGGGGAGGGGGGGGGGGGAAACTCAACGGGAAGATTTAAAGCCTGCCTTTCCATCGCAAAACAGAGTTCCCTTTTCTTAGCTAGTTGTCAAAGAAATAGATGTAGAGAGTCAAATATTTGATTTGAAGCGCACTCCAGATAGCAATGGGATATCCACGGTCAGCAGGTACTCAGACGCACCTCTTCTCACACCCATCTTTTGGTATTTTCTCTCCTGCGTTAGAACTGTTAAACTGACCAAGACAATCGCTTTGGGCGTACCTACCAGCGGCGTCTGTCCCATGAAAATTGGCAGGATCCCCTCTGGCTGAACGCGAGCTCTAACACAGATTAGCTCCCTTGCAGATTCCCGAACACCGTTTATTTTGTAAAAATTCCGATTTAGAGGAACAGATCTCAGTATACATATTTGAATTAATTCTGTTAAACTTAATAAAATCTTCCCTTTCCGGCGCATCAACAGTCGCCATTCATGGGGTATCATGTACTTTTTAAAATTTCCCGGGATTTAGGGGAAAACCAGATCTCGTTTACATATTTAAATTTAAATTTCCCATTTAAAACTTAATAAACTCTTCTTTTTCCCGGGGCGCATCAACATTTCGCCTTTCATGAGTTTTCTTTGTACGTATTTTCCCAAACTATGAGAATACATTGGGGCCAAAAACACTTACCCCCCGTTTCATTCACACAGTACGAAAAACCCGAGATTAAAAACAACCCCCAAGTTTTAAACCAATCCCCGTCGCTTCCCCGCTTCAGATTACAGTCCACTTCATCCAGGGGCCTCAGAAAAAGGAAAAATGATTGTTTGTCGGGGCCCAAAAAATTTTAAAAGGGGGAAAATGTTTTTTGAATTTGTAAAAACCCTTTTTTCCCCTCCCCCCCCCAGTGGCCACCCCCCAAAAAACACTTTTAAATAGGGGACGTCCTGTGTTGGTCCACGAAAATGACGGGCATTCTCAACGGGTAAATTGGGATGGTTTTTCCCGGGTTCAGTCCCCCAGAAATTTTTTAACAAAATTTCCCAGAAAACCCCAGCTCGCCAGACTATATGTAATAGTTATAAAAAAAACCCCGGAGATGTAAAAAAAGCAGCCCGATGTAAAAAACTTTTCAGTTTCAAAATTCCCAGGTTTTTTTCCGTTAAAAATCCACTTCGTCTTTACCGATAACACAAACGTCATCTCGAAGAAAGAGGCCCAAAAGGAAAAGGGTTTTTTGTTTGAAGTTCAGCCATTATTTCCTCTCCCGTGCACCCAAAACTAATTAAGTTTCTCTGACTGGCTGAAAGAGCCCCTAACTTTTTTGTTTCTTTTTCCACCCCCCCCAAAAGACCTTTACCAAGGTGGTTTTTTTTCATTTAGTTTTCCTTTTAGGGCCAATTAACCGAGGTTCCTGTTTTTGGTTATGTTGTCCGTTTTTTTGGGAATATATTAAAGGTTTTAAAAATTTGGGGGGGCCCAGTCTTTAAAAAAAATTTAAATTTTGTTTTTTTGTCCATTTTCCAGTTGGTGTTTATATGTGATGTGTCAGGGGAAGGGTATTTGGGAAAGCTTGGAATTTCCTCTTTGGGGGGGAGGTTCCCTGGGGGGGGGGGGGGGGGTTTCTTTTTTCCCCCTTTGAGGAACTATAAAATGGGCCCCTTTCCCGGGCTCACCCATCCGCCAGCCCCAAACCCGGCCCTAAAGCCGGTTTCGTTTGTTGCTCCCCCGGGCTTACCCGAATGCCTTTTTATAGTTCTCAAATTGTAAACCCTTTACAAAATACTTTAATGTTTTTGGTTATCGGGTTTTTACACTAATTTAGAAAACTTTTAAAGATTTTAATTTTTTGCTTAACCCTTCTTTTTTTCTTGATCGTTTTAAAATTTCCCATCATTTTCTTTTCTTTAATTAATCAAATGCGTCTCTGTCTTTTTTGGGGAATAAAACCATTTTCCTTTAATTGCTCTCTAAAGTCTTTTAAAACTGGTTATTTTTTTGGGGACTTTAGAATCACACATTTTACCCCCAGCAGGTTTTTCCACTGAACCCAGTTTTGATTAAAGTGTTTCTCTTTTTAACTATGTCTCTTTCTCCCGGAACATTTTTTTTATCTATAAAAAATTGTTTTGGGTTTTCCTTCAACTTTTCAAAAGAAATGTTCTAAACACTCACTAAAGGTTTATTGCTGGATAAACCTAAAAAAAATGTCACCCTCTGCCCCTTTAAAAACCCTTCGGGCGTGATTGCTTTTTTCCTTTTAAAGTGTTGGGCAAAAAATTTCCCTATATGATTAAAATTATAATTTTAAAATTTTTGGTTTGTAATTAGGTGAGGACAAATATTGTTTTTCCACACCATTTCTGCCCACAAATCAATGAACAATGGGGGGTTGTTTATCAAAAATTTTAAACATTGACCCAAATTTTGTTTGCTCCATTTTTTAAAAAAACAAAATTTTAAATTTACCCCAGTTTTTGGTTTTTATCATCTCTTCGGTCAAAACTTGTTCAGTATAAAAAAAACCCCTAAAAGGGCCCCAAAATTGTGTTAAGATTAATCCAGTTCAGTTTTTTTTAAGTTCGTTTCAAATTTAAAAACAAATATCAATTTTTTTGCTTGTTGTTATGCCTTAAATCCTCCCCATTTTTAAAGAACGCGACAGAAACTTTTTTTTGGGTAAAAGTCAAAGTTTTGCCAGCTTTTTAAGAAATTCCTTCCTTAAGGTTGCCATGACCCCAAAAGCTCCATTTTCGCCCCCTCTTTTAAGACAGAAATTTTAAAAATTTAAATTGTGAACGTGTCTCCTAATTTTTTTGGGGTGGAATGAACTGTAATTTTGAAAGAAGCTTTTTTTAAAAACCGATTCTCTTTGTGGAGGATTTTACTGTTTGCCCCCAAAAGGCTTTTTTCGACCCTTTTTTCCCGGGACTGTTGCCCTTGGGGAAAAAGACAAAAAGAAAAGGGGGCCAGAGTTAAATTTGTTTTTCTAAAACTTTTTTGGCGGTCAAAAAATGTAAATGGGCTTAAAAAATTTTAAAAATTTTATGCCCAAATTCTAAATATGGTTCTAAGTCCCAAATTTTTTTGTCAGTTTTTCAAAACTATTTTTATTATACGGACCTGTTTTATTTGTTTAGATTGCGTAGTTGTTTAGTTTGGGAAAACCCTTTTTGGTTGCCCGTAAACCTTTTTTGGTTATAATAACCATCTTTAGGTTACAAAAAACCTTTTAAATTGCCTATCTCCCCGTTTTGTTAAAAAGTCCTAAAACGCCCTGAAAGGGTTTTTTAAATTTTTAAAGTTACACACCTCTCAGGCGCAAATTTGGAACCCCCGAATCGTTGGCCACGTTCTTTTTTTTAAAACAACGTATTATTTTATTTTTTAAAAAATGTGGGTTATCACATTTCCCCGATTTTTCCCTGTTTTATCTGTGATCTTTTTTTTAAATAAATCTGACCCCCCCAAAAGCAAATTTTTTTTTAAACTGTAAAATTAGGGAATTTTTAAAATTTCATTTTCCGAAATATCCCGCTTTCCCTGAGGAAGAGCCCCTTTTTAAAAACGTTGGGGCCCTTTTCCTTTCATTTTAAGTTTTCATCAGTGCCCCAGCTCGTCCAAATAAAAATTTGGTAATAAATTTTAATGCAAGATCGAGGGATATTCTCCCTCATAAGTGGTTTTTTGGTGTAATAAAAATCTATGAAAGGCATGAAACCCAAAGTTGCCAGTTGCAAACCTAACTTTTAGTTTAGCTTACATAAAAAAAGGTAACCTCCTACTTTTTTTTCCGGTTTGAATGTAAAACATTATTTTAAAATTTTTGCATTTTTAAATTTTTGAGAGAAATGTCAAATTTTCTCATTGTTTCTTTTACCCGAGCAAAACCCGTAAAAAACCCATCAGGTAGGGTTTAAAAGGGCTAATTATTTTCTCCCCAAAGGGGTAAATTTTTTGGGAAATTACATTATTCTTCTTGGATTGACTTATATTAAACCATAGGGATTTTGGGAAAAAAATTTCATGGGTGAAACCCTTCGGGTTCCGATTTATTATAAATTTGCATACCCCAAAAAACGAAGGGACTCCCTTGAGTTGAAAAATTTTTAAAAACCCAATTTTTTAAAAAAAATTTTAAAAAAATGAGTGCATTAAAATATACAAAAGGCAAAATATTCTGTTGGGCCGCATTTACAGTCCTAAAGAAAATAACAACTGATCCCCATTTTTTCCGACATTTCTGTGAACCCCTTAAAACAAAACCCCCCCTTTCCCAAAAAAGGTAAATTAAAGGGTTAGAAAATTTTTTTCCTTTTTGAAAAACCCAGATTTTTTCCTTAACCCCCCCTTTATTAAAATAAACCCAAAAAAACTACTTTTTTTCCCCAAAAAAAAAAGGTGAAATTTGGTTCCCAAAGTAAAATTCCAAGTTTTGCATTTTTTAATCCCCAAAAAACCCATTTAAACCCCCCTTTGTTTGTGTTTTGCCCCCCTTTTTTAAAATTAAATTTGGGTTTTTTGGTTGGGGGGGGGTGTTTTATGCCGATCTTTTAAAAATATCCTGACCCTTTGGGTGAGGTCTGTGTATAAAATTTCATTTTTATTACACCTTCAGACGTATTTTATCTGAATGCGCGTTTTTAAAAAAAGGGGGCCCAAACCCCTTTTTAATCCATTCAGCAAAAAAGGGAATAGTTTTAAAAAGGTTTTAAAAGGGATCTGTAACAAATTTTTGTTATTGACCCAAAGCCGATTTTTAGAAAAAATTTGGGGATTTTTAAACCCCAGGGGTTTAAAGGCATCTTTATTTTTTGGGGCGTGCTTTAAAAAAGTAAAAACCTATAAAGGGAATCCTCCTTACAACCCTTTCTCTTCAGGCAAAAACTGTCACCTGGGTCCATAGGGGCAAGAGAAATAAAAAAACCCAAGGGCAACATTTTTTTTTGGTTTATTTTCTAATGGTCTAACTAGAGCGGGAAAAAACCAAATAAAAGATAAATTCGTATTTAATGTTTGGTGTTTGTTGGTTCGCAAGCAAAAACGAGTTAAAACAAAATTGGGATCCTTTACTGGTTTTGACCCCCAAAAAAACAGTTTTTAGAATTTTTAAAAGGATTCTAAAATTTGCAATTGTTTGCCTTAAAAGTATTAAAAGGTACCAAAATTTTTTGCAATACCCCAAAGATCGAAGTGGGACTTTGCTGTTGGCACGGGGTTTTTAATGCTCCCTTCTGACCTCAGACTTCAGATAGGAAACAATTTTTAAAACAATAAAAAGAAACCCTTGTGGGGGTTTTAAAAGAAGAGAAGGTGGAAAAAACGACAAAAATTTTTCTAAGCCGGAAATGCAAAAAAAAAATAGAACCCCTCAAAACCCCATCCAACCCCCCAAGGGCCCCCAAAAGCCCAAGGGCCATTGAAGACGCGCGTGTGCCCCTAAATTTGAAAAGACAGCATTTGGTTTTTGGGATTAACCCCCTGGGAAATTACTTGGTCTTTTCTTATTTAAAGTAACCCAACTTTTAAAGACAACTAATGCCAAATAAGTGCTCAGCCAAAAAGGCCAAAACTTTACTTGCGGCAAAACAAAAAAAGCCAGCTAACGATCCCCCTTTTTATACCAGGCAAAGAATCTATTGCTTTACTGGCAAATTTTTTTTAAATTAAACTTTGCAAGATGATCAAGTTTTTTTTTTTTACCTTTGATTTATCAAATGGTGGGGGCCCGGTGGCACTGCTCCCCCCCACCGCCCCCCTGTAATACCCAAACCCCCAGTGTATTTATTGCAAACCCTAAGGCTGTTATAACGCTCGTTTAATGTGACCCCTTGCTCCCCAAACAGTTTTTCTTTTCGTTCGGCTAACTTTGGGTGTATTATTTAAAATTCTTTGGTTTAGTTTCTCTTATTCTGCTCACTTGATTTTTCGAAATTTGTTCTCGGTTAGTAGACAGCACTTCTGTCTTGCTGATCTCTTTGTTCAAGATTTTTTGTCTTTGTGTTATTCTTTCTTTAACCCCAGGTCCTCCGTTGTGGTCTCAGCCTCAACTAGTTTTTCTTTTTTCTTTTTAAAATGTTTCATCTATTTCCCACCCGTTTTGCAAAAATTGTTTTTTAATTTCCCTTGATGCTTTTAAAAGCTTTGATCAAGGGCCGTTTTTTTTCCTCTCTTTAGGTAGCGGCGGATCGTCCCTATTTTTTTAATACGTTTCTTTCTGAAAAAACGGGTTTTTTTTTTATTTCTTTCTGCTTTTTGGGCTTAAATTTTTAAAGGGGTATTTTTTGTATTTGGTTATCTGTTGGGGGTTCTTGTAGTGTTTTTTGAATTTTAAAGGAAAACTCCCTCATTTGTCTAATCTTCGGGGGTTTAGCAATCCCAAGGCGTTTTTGATCGCTCCCCATGGCCTTTGTCAAATTTGTGGGTTTTTTGCTAAAAACTTTGATGGGTCGGGTTTTAGTTGTAAGTAAAACAAGTTGTCCTTGCTCGTTTTTCACAAAAAAAAGGGGCATTTTTTGTTTCCCCAAAATCATTTTGGGTCTATAAATTCGGGGGGGTTTTTTTGGGGCCCTTTAAACTTTGAAAAAAAAATTTTTTGGTTTGCCCTTTTTACTTTCTGTTAATTCACGCCCAATGTTTGAAAAGGGGATGTCCCCCAAAGGGCTTTCATTTCTCATGTCGTCTCCGGGGACCCAAAAAACATTCTTTAATTCTTCTTTTTGCCATGTTTTTAAATAATTAACTTTTTTTTTGTTTTATAAAAAAATGTCCCCAAAAAGCTATGGTTGGGATTTTTGCCCCGCATGGAAAGACAAAAGGCCCTTTGGCGTAAAGGGAAAAAACCAAAATATTTTTTTTCCCAAAAAATCCTTTCTATTTTGATTCAGATCGGGTTCTTACTGTAAAATTTTCCGCCTAGGAGCAGTTAAAGTGTTTTGTGCCAGGATCTGCACGGCTTTTTCAAAATAGAACTTGTTTCCCAGAAAACAAAACGTAAAACAGGACAGTTGTACAAAATTTGGGAGGGCAATCGTTAAGGGAAAATTTTTCTAAAAACTTGGGGGGCCGGGAAATATTTTTTTTAAACACAAGGGCGGACTTTTTTTAACTTTGTGATCTATGGCAAACCCCGAGAATGAAAGGGCCGTTTTTTGGTTTCAGGAATCAAAAATAACGAAGCACTAAAACCCACAGAATGAGCCGAAGATGTTTAAAGAGGGGAAAAAGGTATAAAAGCTGAAAGTTATGGGGTTTGGGGAAAATGCTTTTTCTATCCCCTTGGGTTTTTGGATTTTTAAAAAGCCCCTTTGCGCCATACTTTAAAGGAGCTTTAAAAAGACAGTTTGGGTCATATGAACTAACTTTTAATGAATAAAAAAAACGTTGTCATTAGTTTCGACAGACACGTTTCCCAAAGTACAGCCATTTTTGCCCTTTTCGTTAGATTTTCCCCCTTGTTAGAAACCCCTAACTTCCCGGCTGTTTGGGCCCAACCCTTTTCAGTCAAAATTAGCAATATTTACAAAAGAGTGATTCATAAATTAAAAAATACCCTAAAAGCGGGGCGGGAAACAATATGGGAACTTTGGGTTTTTAAGCGCCGCGCAAAACCCCTTTAAAAAGGTTTTTATTGCTGTGTAAAGTGAAGAACCATTCAAAAGAAAAAGTGAAAATTTTTTAAATTTCCTAAAATAACGAAAGTAAAAAGTTCAATTGGGGGGAAAGTCCTCCCCCGGGGGTCTACGGTGGGTGGGTTTAAAAACCCTTATCTTCATTTTGATGAAATAAGAAAATTGTTTGGGGCGGGAGGTTTGGTGGGAAACCCAAACTTTTAAAACCTTGTGTCAAAGGGATCTACCCTTTTCACGGTTTAGACTTGATGAATTTTTTAAACCCAACGTCCGGTTTTGGATTGCCCTAAGGTAAACAAAAGTTTAACCCTTTGCATGGGGGGGGGAGAACATTTAAAGACGTAAAAAAACCCATTCAAATTGATAAAAAAAGAGAGTGTTTAAACCCAAATTAATGTACATTTTTTTTTAAATTTATATGATGCGCAGCTGAAATCGATAACAGAATTTAAAAGATATCCAATACTAAATTATTTTTTTTTTAAAAAAAACCCCTGTCTTTTACGACTTTTTCCAAAAAAGTCCCCCAAAGAAGAAAAAGTGCGCTTTTAGACTTTAAAAATTTCAGATTAACCAACATTACCCCAATTTGCAAACCCAACTAGGCGGGGCCCTTTTTCCCAAAAATACATTTAAAACCCAAAACGAAGGTATTTGCTGTCTTTAATGTGTTACATAGTTAATTGGAGCATCGATCATTGTGTTTTAAACCCAGCGGGGAACCCAAGTGTGGGTTCTTTAGCAAACCGGCGTAGGTGCCCCGGCAGTTTATCCCTCTAGGTGGTTTGTTTTTAAAACTTTTGGGCCCTTTGTTTCTTTGGGTTTGTAAGTGCTTTCAGCAAAAAAAAAAAGCAAAAACTCCAAAGGGGGGGGCCCCCCCAGCTATGGTTAAACTAAAAAACAGCAAAATTAGTTGGGTCAAAATGATCTTGTTTAAAGCATGTTGCCCTTAAAACCCCCTCCGGTGAAAAATTTAGTCCCCCTACAGCTGATTTTGAGGACTAAAAAAGACAAAAGTTTAAATTCTTCAAAGAAAGGGAAGGGGCCCAACTTTTTCTAAAAAACCCGCCACCCCCAGAAAAAAAAGGGAATGTTTAAAAAATGTAACGAAAAACAAATTTGTTCTAAACGTTTCCTTTTAAAAACCCCCAAAGGGCTTTTTTATACTTTTTTTTAAATGAGTCCAAGCAAAAAAAAGACCGTTGATATTGATTTGTTTAAACCTTTTTTTTTTTTTGTTTAAAAAAATTTTTTTGGTTTAAAAAAAGAAGTTAACATGGTGTATATGAAGGTTCAGTTGAATTTTTTTGAACCCAATGCTCGAGGAAGGGGTTTTGCCCAAAAGTTTTAAAAATGAGGTCTTTTTTAAAAGGGTTATTGACCCAAACAAAGGTACAGGCAAAGCGTTGAACATGTTTTTTCTAAAAAGTTCCAATTTAAACAAAACAAAAAACCCCCTCCAGTTAAGAAAGGGTTAGTTTTTTTAAATTGGGACTATATAACAATAACCGAAAAAAAATTAGAATTTTGGGTCTCAATAAACACCCGACTACTTTCCCCTAATGACTTAACCCCGGGTTTGGGGCAGATCAACTTTTCCACAGTTTAATAAAGGGCCTCTGAAGCAGCTAAAATGAGAGGCTTGGTTGGCCCGGGGGCGAAGTCCGGACATCGATTAAGCCCAAGTAAGTTGAGCCAAATTTGTAGGAAAGGGGTTACTTCCACTCCTCCAACATTAGTTGAAAAAGAAAGCAGTTTTAAACCCTTTAAAAAAAATTCGGGGAACGACAAATGTTTTATGTGGGCTTTCTTGCTAGGCTGCACCGTTGCCAAATGCAAAAGAGGGGTTCAAACCTATCAACCTTGGGGCCAATAATTTTAATTTTAAAGGGGCCTTGAATTTCCTATGGCTGTAGAAAAAAATTTGTTCATTTTTGAAAAAACCAAAATCCACCAAAAAAACGGGTTAATGTTTTCCCAACCTGGTCGGAAAAAACCCCCAACCTTCTGCCAATTAGGTATCAAAAAACAGCCCAAACCCAATTTGGCAAACCCCAACCCAGGAGTAAAGTAGACTTCTCCTAATGAAAAACCCTTAATGGGTTGCATTACCCCTTTTAACCCGCACAATGGGGTTAGATTACTAGGAATATAAAAAACCCCATAGCAAACAAAAAATTTGAAAAAAAATTTGTTTAACAAAAATTCCGCCCCGTTAAAGCTGCGAGCAAACCATTTTAAAAAAAAGGGTATTACCCCAGTTGACTGGCCCCCGAACAATTAGCCCGGAAGGCGGGTTTAAAGTTTTTTTAAAAAAACGGGAAAACGGTTGAAAACTGTCCATATTTTGTTTACGCGGGATTTCGAATCACTCATTTTTTCCTTTAAAGGGCCCAACCCCACAAAAAAACTTCCAAAACCCGTCTTAATGAGTAATCATCAGTTTTGGCTCGTTTGTTTCCCTCTTTTGTTAGGTCGGATGGCCCCCCATTAAAAGGGCCAGAATTATACAGGGGACCAAATGCTGAAAAATACTTCTTAAAACGCATGCAGCAAGGGGTTTAATGCCTGTTCAAATAATTGAATTTATCTAAAATCAAAAATGACCCCTTGAAGCCCAAAAACCCGTATGACTCCGCCACTCATTTTTGGATTTGTGGTTTAGGCCTCCCCCCAGACGCAGAGAAAAAACCCCTTAAAGAGACCATGATCCCCATTAGTGGAAAGTTTAGAGGGCAGCAAAACAAAAATGCAATCTTAAACCTAAAGTTTGAACCAAAGACATGGAAGTGCCTTATTCTTTCCAATTGCGAGGTTACGATCTCACCTTATAATGCAAGCAAGTAACCGGGCGACTCAGGGGTCATGCATTCCCGCGGGTAAACAGAAAAGTACATGTGTTTCACTTTTAAAAAACATTTTCTTTCTACACTTATGCAACAATGGGGTTCATTGGGAGTCACGGGGCTATGTCCAAAAGTCCTCCCAATAACAGAAGATTTTTTTGACCCAACTCTTGTTAGAAAGGGGGGGGTTTTCCCCTTTTGGTAAGGAACATTTGGGGAAAGGTTTGACGAAGATACACTTCCGCCTAAAGGCGCGTTTTTTTTCTGTTCAAAAGGAAAGGCCCTAAAGTGATTCTGATTACCAGCATGCTCAAGATGCGTGGCAAAAAGTTAGAGTGAAAAACCCTTTGGGGAGAAATCATGATTCCTATTTAAGGGCGGATACCTGTTTGTTGGGGCCCTTTCTTTGAAATTACAGGAACCTGCATGACACTTTTATTTTCTAGACCCGGGGCCCCATTAAAATTTCTGGGGCCCGGGGGTTTGAGCTGGGACGCTTTTTTAAAAAATTTACGGGAAAGAACAAATTAAATTTATTGTCTGCCCTCCCAATGTTCGAGTTGAAAACGGATTGCGGGGGGAATCAGTAGGGCGTCGCACCATTACTTTTAAAGGGAAAAACAACAAATACTTGGACGAAAAAGATCCAAGAAAAAGGTCTAATATCTTATGTATTTGATGAAAACCCCTCTGTTGGTGGGAAATGGCGCAATCATTTCCCAAATTAAAAAACCTTTAAAAATGTACACGGGAAACTCAAAGACATTCAAAGGTTTTTAAAATGGCTCCCCTACTCTAGAAGCTGATCTTTAAAAAGGGGTTTCCATTCTAAAAGGGTTGGGATTTAGAATATCCTCATAAAACTTCATGTTACCAAAATGACTATCCTTTAGGGGCCCAGAAAGTCTAAAAAGTGCAAGGGGACAAACCCCCCAAAACCTTTTTGCCTAATCTTCGTGAAAAAAAAAAAATTATGTTGCCCTTCGGGACTTCTCCAATTTTTTTTAAAAGGGACTTTGGTTTTGTTAACAGCAGTTCATCGTATAAATTTGCTTTTGGAAAAAGAACAGTTCTTGAACCTTACATAATGAAGAACATGATCTCAAAACCTAAATCCACAGAGGTTTCAAAAAAAAGCCTTTTAAAGTTGTTGAAAAAAACAGCGGTTTTAAAAAAGACTAGGGAAAAATTTCCGCACAAGCGTAAAGGATGTTGTTTTTTGGTCACCAGACAAAAAACGTTGCAATTAATTTGATTTTAAAAACCCCTTTATTTTCAGGACTTCAGAAGTTTTTCATGATCAGCTTTTTGGCAAAATGATGAAAAAAAAAAAAAGCCCAAATTGGATAAGCCTTTTGTTTTTAGGGTTTTTATGTTTTAGAGCTGCCCGAAGCTTTTGATGTTAGAATTTTTTTAAACGATATTTTTCCCCCCTTTGGGAACCTGGTCCAGAGTTCTGTCAAGATACAGATTCATTTGTTTTTCGAATCCCTACTAAAGTTATCTATAAAGCTGGAAAAAAGAAGTACCCAAAAGAGCATGCTGGGGGTTTACGACAATCTGTTTACCCAAAGATTGGGCCTTTGCATTCAGAAAATTAAACCCAAAAAGGTTTTAGGTAAGAGGGAAGGGGTTGAATTATCTGGAGAGGTAAATAAAGGGGTTTGTTGGTTTGAGGTCGAAAATGTAAGTTTTTCCCAAGCCAAAAAAAAGTTTTTAAAAAGAAAAGGGAATTTCTCGAGTGTTGTGCACCCAAGATATCCCTTTCCCAACCCCAAAAAAAAAGCATTGTTTGACAATAAGACTTTTATCATAAAAACCGAAAAACAAACCGATCTAATCTACATGAGATAAAACACAACTGTTGTAACAAAAAAAGTCATTAGATAAAAACCAAAAACAAAAAACGTGTGTTTTAACCCCGAGTTTTCAATGCAATCGGCTTTTGGGGGGTCTTTTTGGTCAAGCGCAATTGATACCCCATTTAATTTCTTTACCCATTTTTAGCCGGTTTATTTGTGGTTGTGGTTTCAAGATTTTTGTTTTTTTTTTCAAGATTTTTGTTTTTTTTCTTTTTAAATTGGGATAAATGGGTAGTTTTTTCCCTTTATATTGTTTTAATAATAAATCTTTAGCAAATAATTTTTTTGAGCTTCCTTTTTAACTCAAATATTTTACGTAATCGTTAAAGGGGAAAACTGTGTCGGGTGGGATTATCGCATTTCCCCCTTCACAAAAGATCTTTTGGGGGGGCCGGGCCCCGTTTTGTTGTGTCAGTTTCCCCGAAATAAAAACACGGGGGGGGATTCTTTTTTCCACAATTTTTTTTATCTTTTGGGTAAACATTTCCAAACTGGATCTTTTTGCCTGATGCGAGTGTCCCCTTCCGCTTCCCCCCCCCCCGGTTAAATAAAGGTTTATCTCACTTTCCCCCCCAAATGGTATTAGTTTGCTTGTGAAAACCTCCCCTTTTAAAAACATTTTTTTTTGGGTTTTTGATTGTTTTTGTACGGGTTTAAAAAACCCTTTAAATTCTTCTTTATTCATTGCGCGAAAAAATGGGGGCACCCTTTTTTAAACCTTTTCTGTTTTTCGAAAATTGTCAGCCCGCTCTCGGGGTTTTTACTGGTAGGGAAAAGCCCTTTTCGGGAAAAAAACGGTTTTTTAAAAGTTTTAAACCAAACCCTGGGACGGGGTAAACACCCGGGATGCCTCTTTTAATGGAAACTCTTTTTTTTTCTTTTTTTTGTCCCTTTAAAATTCTTGCCAAATCTTCGATTTTTTTCTTGGGGGGGGCCGGGGAAAGGGGCCCGGTTGATTTCTGTTGAAAAGCGACAGCAACAGCAAAGAAGCACTCTTTTGTGTTTAATGGTTCCGAATCTTTGTATCTTGAAGCTATATCAATAAATGTAGTGGGGTACTTAAATCTTTTTCGTCTAATTTGTACATTTGGGGGAAATATTGAAGGTCCATTTTTATGGGTGTCGTTTGGAGTTTATTCACCAAAAATGTGGGGCTCTGTGGTTTTTTTTGGCGGGTGGTAGATAAAATTTTCCAAAACGCTTTTTTTAGAAACCATTCCTTTTTCTGTTTGTTCATGGGCACCAGCTGCTTGGCTTAGCTTTTTTTGCTTTTTTCCCTTTTCCAAAATCCCTTTTTGGCCCAAAAAAATTTGATCTTGGTTTATTTTTTATTTTAGCCAATATTAAGTTTCAACAAAATACACCAAAACGGTCATGCCAAAGACAATAAAAAAATATTTTTTGGGGTTTTTTGTTTTTCTGATGGTTTAAAAAAAGTCCTAAATTTTGGTGGGGGCAAATTTTTAATTGTTTTCCCGTTACTAGGAAAAAATTTTTTTTATTGCCCGGTCCAAAATCCCCTTTTAAAAGGTAAGCTGCTGTCCCCGTTTTATTAAATCTGTCGTTAATAAAATCTAACTGCTCCCTTCTTTGCTTTTCATAGGTGGGCTTGTGCCGCAGGCCCAGGGTTTTCCCCCATGCCCTTTGTTTTTGTCTTTTTCTCTCGCCGTCATCCCCCTTTGTTTCCAAAAAGCGTAAATTCTTCGTAAAAGCAAGGCATTAAAACGCGCCCCCAATCATCATTACGAGTGAAGCCTTTTTTAAATGTATTTTTTTTAAAATTTATATTTTCTGGAATTTTTTCTTTCTTAACTAGGGAAAAACTTTCGTAGCAAACGAAGCTGTAATAACAGCAAATCCCGCTTTGGGTGAGTCTTCAAAACTAGTTTGCCCAAAATCTGCTGGTTTTTTTTTTTAACAAGCTTTTACCAAGCATTGGTATCCCACACTTAGGGCCTCCAAAAAAACAGCAGAATGGTATTTCGGGTTTGGGAAACAGTTTTTTTTGGTGCTCATTTTTAAAAAATTTTAAAAAAATATTTATTCATTAATAAAAAATTTAACTGCGATGATTTAAATTCCCGAACCCTTCCAAAAGACAAGTTGATGACCAAGGGTTTTTTATGCGTCAAAAGGAAAAGGTGTATTCTTTAGCAGCATGTGGAAAAACAAAACGTCCCTTGGGAAAAGAATTCAGCATAGAACCCGATACAACAAAATGTTTGGGCGCAAGGGCTTTTTAAATTTTTCACAACAGGGGAATTTAAGCGCAACGGGGTCAAAATTTTGGGAAAAGTGTTGGGGGAAAAAGGTTTTTTAAGGGGTTTTACACTAAACTTTTAGTAGATTTGCTCCCATTGATTCTGAACAAATTTTATGGGGGATTTAACACAGGAACCCGTTTTTTAAAAAAAGTCATTAGAGTCTTAGGATTTTGATCAAAATTTCAGTTTTGGAACATTATTGTCGCCCGTAATTATGGGGTTAAAAAGGGTTTTAAAAAAATAGTTTTATTTTCCCCTTCCCCAAAAAGACCCCGGGCCCGAAAATCGCAGAAAAAAACCCTTGATGGGGAAAGTGACCCCGTAAAAGCCCCCCTCATCCTGGGCGTGTTGCAGCGGGGAAAAAAATTAGCAGAGTGGAAAAAAAACAAAAAAAATTAATGTTGCAATCCAGAAAATAACTCCTAAAGAAAAAAATAACACCCCCAACCCCCAAAAAGTTGTTTCAAAGCCGCGTAAATAAAACAAGTTGATTTTAAGGCCTGAACCCAAAGTCGTCAAGGATTATTTGGGTTTAAAAAAGTTGGCATTTGGGCCCTCATTGCTGGTGGTTGGGGGGGGTTATTAAAGTTTATTTAAAAAAAATATAAAAAAAGCAGCCCAAAAACCAAAGCGCCCCCAAAAAAACACAGCCACTAAAAACCCAAAAAATGGGCCAAAAAAAAATACCGAAACCCCCAAAAACAAAAGTCCTTTTGATTCCCTTTCAGATGGGAAAATATTTCCCAAAAAAATTTTAAAAATAATTAAGTGACTTGAATAAGAACTTAATAAAAGACTTGAGACACTTGATAAAAAATTAAATAAGAACTTAATTTCCCACTTGTAAGAACCCTTTAAAGCCCCATTTATAAGAACTTAATGCGACTTGATGACGATTGTTAAGCACTTGAATAAGGGACTTGAATTTGAAAATTGTTAAAAAACTTATGTTGACTTGTTTAAAACTTGAATTAAAAAATTTTTTTTGAAATTTTAAAAAGAACGTGTTTTCCGACTTGAATAAGAACCTAGAACGACTTAATGGGCGATTTTTTTTCACAATTAAAAGTTACATTCTTTTTCCCCGGGGGACAACTCCCCCTTTTGCCCTTTTGGGATTATCTAGGTCAGCATGTCTGGCCACGGTTTTACTCAATGCAAAAATAGCCGAGTCGAAGCCCCCGCACTGTTTTCCCGGGGGGTGGGCAAGTTACACATAAGGGCGCCGGGCCAACCCCCCGCGGCCCTTTATAAATTTAGCCCGGCTAAATTCCCCCCGGCGTCGTTTAGTACCGGGGTTTTGGGCGTCATTGTATAAATTTTGGCGGCTAAATTTTCCCCCCCTCAAAAAATTTTTCCCAATTTTAAGGGATTAAAAGCAGCATTTTTTATATTTAAATCCTAAAAGCATTTAAAAAAAAAAATTTTTTTTAAAAATAGTGACTAAAAAAATAAGGTAAGATGACTTTGTTATTTAGCTTTTTGGTGGTTTTTTTACCCCCCAAATTTTTAAAAAAAAACTTTTTCTTAGGCAAATAAAAAACCCCCTTTACAAGTTTGACACCAGGGAAATTTTAAAACGGTTTTTTTGTGTTTCCCGTTATTTTATAAATTTTGAGTTAACAAAAAATTGGGGGAAAGGCCCGCAGGGAGTTTTAAAAAACTTTGGGTTTTCATGGCATTGAAAGTTAAATTTGCCCTTTTTCCCTGCCCTTTAAATGATCCTTCCTACTTTCGTATTGGGGGCATGGCGGGGGCTTTTTAAACGCCCCTAACCCAGCAAAAGGTCATGGCGCCCGGCCCAATTAAAAAACCGTAAATTTAAAAAGGGGGCCCCGGTGCGGCTATGGGAAGGACCCCTAAAATGGGGGGGGGGGGGGGGATTGCCCCCAAAAAGACAAAAGAAAAGCAGGCAAACAAGTATAAAAATATACTACCTTTTTGGGGAAAATTTTTCCCAAAACCCTTCACATCTGGCCGTTTTTATATGGACCCCCGGGTCCCGGCTTGGGGCCCTAGGGCGCCAAAAGGGGTTTAAGGAGATCCCGGGTGTCAGTAATGCGGCCAGATGTTTAAGGGTTTTGCCCCGAAAAATTTTTTTCACCCTTTTGTTTAAAAGTATGCGGGGGAAAAAAAGTGGGTTTTGTCAAGAAAAAACTTTAAGTACAAAAGTTTTCTAAATTAGTGTTTTTTAAAAAAGATAACCTACCCCATTTGTATGTTTGTAAAATGTTTACTATTAGAGAAAAATATAAAATAGGCCCTTCTGGGTAAACCGGCGGAGAGCAAAAAGCGAAACCGGCTTAGCCCGGGGGTTTGGGGCTGGGGAAAGGGGGGGAGCCCGAAAGGCCCATTTTATAGTTCTCTCTTTTTGTTTTCTGTAGCATTTTTTTTGGGAAAGGGGAAATTTTGGGGTTGTACGCGCTTCCCTTTGGGGTTATGGGCGTGGCCCAATTTATCTTAACACGGGGGCAAGGGTTACCCTTCTTCTTTAGTCTTTATTTCATTGGTTTAAACGGTATGGAATAGATTTTTTATGGAATGGGTTTAATGAATACCCTTTTAAACAGAAGGGCCCTTGGGCCCTTCTGTGGGGGCCTCCAAAAACAATACAGTTACAAACGGTATTCCCTTTTATTTTTGTTAAAATTTATCTTTACAGGAAAAAGCAAAATGCCAAATTGGCCCTCTAGTCCTGACGACGGCACGTTTGCAAGGCCCCTTTTTACAAGTATAAGGACAAAAATTCCCCATCGTTACAAACCCTTTGCTGCTTTTAAGTAAGGGGGCATAACCGGGAAAAAACCTAAAAAATCCCAAATACACCCCCGGGGGATTTTTAGGAAAAAAATTATGTGTATGAGCATGTGTTAGGTTTGTTTAATTTTGGTGTGGTTTGTTGGTGCTTGTGTCTTATTGTGCTTATTTGTTTGTGCGTTAATTTTTTTTCCTTTAAAGGGGAAAACCGGGGGTGGGGAAATGTACAAAGTGAGCGTGCCCTTGTATTCTGCGTGCGTTATGAGTTTGGTTTGGGGTCCCGCCGGGGGCTTTTTAAATGTGCATGTGTGTTTAGTGCTGCGGGGCGCGCCGAGCGATTTTGGTTTTGGTGTGAAAGCGTGTAAACCGTGCACGTTTTATCCGAAACGTATCAGGGGTGCGCGGCGTGCCCCTGTCTGTCCCACCACGTATGAGCACGCGTTTGCAGCCTAAATCGGGGAGCAGGTCCGATTGGCCCCAATTTCCCCCTTCGCCGCCTCAATGGCCCCTTGAGAGTGTGGGCTCATTGTTTCCCCTCTTGCTTTTAAAAAGGGGGCCCCTTTTTCCTCTCTTGCCCCTGGGGGTGGGGCTCTTTGTCCTTTCTTGCCCTGAGTTTTGGGCTCTTTTCCCCTTTTTGCCGTGGTTAGACTCCTTTTCCTCTCTTGCCGTGAGTTTGGGTTCTTTGTTCCCCTCTTGCCAATCTTTCTTTCCCGTTTTTCCCCCTTTTTTTGCACGATATGTTTATTCTTTTTAGCCCTTTTTGGACAGGCCCAAAAAAGTCGAGAATACATTCATGAAGTGACTCTTTCCCAAAAAGGGGAAGACAAATCACTTCATCTCTCTCTCTCTCTCTCTCTCTCTCTTCTCTCTCTCTCTCTCTCTCTCACACACCACACAAACCCACACCCCACTCACTCACCCACTCTCTCCCCTCTTCTCTCCTCTCCTCCCTTCTCTTCTCCAAATTTAATAACATTCGTAAATTCTCACCGGTCATGAACAGGAAAATTTCGTCCGAACGACGACCCTCAGTGAGTGCCCAGATACATTCCCAAATTTGAATTTAAGCCTTCGCCCAAATGTGGGCATAATTTAAATTCACCACTTCTCACCGAATTTGAAAGGGAAAATTGATAACGGACCAAATTGATGTTTTTAAGGGAGTAAATAGGGTGTTTTGGGAAAGGGCGAAATTTGGGGTCACAGACAAGTGGGGGGCACCAGTTTTTCCACCCCATACAGGGGGCCCCAGGTATTCGGTTTTTGTGCCCGAAACTCTGCCCGGGAGAGAGAAAGAAAAAATTGGGGAGGGGGAAACATGTGTCACAGAATTGACCTAAATCAACAACCAAAGTTTCCAAGGGGGAAAAGGCCCCTTTCCAAAGAGGCTGACATACTTTTGGGGGCAGCGAGTCTTTCCCCAAAAGGCCCAAAACCAGGCGGGGAAAAACGCATGAAACACCTTTTTTTCACCCTTTTAATTTTAGGGAAAAAAATGCTGTTCTGCGACATCTTTGGACATTTTCCCCCTTGGGAGTTTTTTAAATTGGGTATGGAGAGGGTTCCCGTGCCCCTTTTTCCCGATTCTAAACCCCCGTGGGGGGGAAAAAAGGAAAACACTCCTTTTAAAAAAAAAAAAGGGGGAAAAGGGAAAAAAAAACAAAAAAAAAAAGGAAGAAAGAAAAAAAGAGGGGTCCATTGTAACCAAAAAAAAAAAACCCAAAAAACCCCCCCAAGTAAATAGGGGCAATGGATTTGTGTTTTTAAAAAAATTGTGTGAAAAGAGGGGTTGTTTTTTTTTTTTTTTTTAAAAAAAGACCCTTTTTTTGGCGGGGTTTTCCCCTTTAAGCGGGTGACAGCCCTTTTATATGGCCCCCCTTGCGTTTGGTTGGGGTATAAAAAACCCCTTTTCCCTTTCCTTCCCCTTATCCCGGGGGGATTAAACCCCAAACGATATTTTTTTTGGGGGGGTTTTTTTTTTTTTTTTTTGTTTTTTTTTTTTGGGGATTCTGTGTAAACTTTAGATGAAAAAAAACATTAATCAGATAAAAGGGAAGGGGAAAAGAATCGGCCCCGAGGGGATAATATTTTGTTCATTCTTTATTCCAGTTTTTAGTTAAATTTCCCGTCCATTTTTTTTTTATGAAAAAAAAATTTATTAAACTTTGGTAAAATTTAATTTATCGACATTTGTTTAAAGGGGGGTGGGGCCCGTCCCCTTTTTTTTTCCGGGCCCTCCCTTAAGGGGGGATAGGGTGTTTCCTTTAAATTTTAGAATCCTTAAGGGGGATAGGGGTAAGTGCTTAAATTTTTTGCCCCTCCTTTAAAGGGGGGTAGGACTGGCTTCCCCTTTTTGACATCCTTAAGGGGGATAGGACTAGACAGAGCTGCAGAGCCCCAAATTTTTTCCGTTTCCCCTTCTTTTTTCCCGAAGAAGAAAAAGAAAAGGGGTGGGGTGGGGATTAATGAAAAGGGTTTTTAAAAGTAACACCCCTCCCCCTCCCCCAAAAAGAAGCCCGTTAAAACATAATAGGCAACTAATGTCTTACAAGAACCTTTCCAAAAAATAATATGGAACAAGTCTTACATGAAACAAAAAACATAAAAGGAAACAAAAGTTTTCCCCACTGAACATAAAAACAAAAAAGGCAAATAATGTTTCCCCGGGAAAAAAAAACATAATAGGAACCCAAAAGTTTTGTCCCCCGAAAATAAAAAACAATAGGCAATAATTTTCTCCCATGAAACCCCAAACCAAAATAATGGCAAAATGTCTTTCACTTAACATAACAACATTAAAGGCAACAAATGTCTTACCCCTGAAAAAACAACATAATAGGCAAAATAATGTCTTACCCTGAACAAAAAAACAACATAATAGGCAACTAATGTCTCCCATGAAAAATAACAAATAATAGGGAAAAAAATGTCCCTTTCATTTAAAAATAACAAAAATAGGCAACTAAAGTCTTTTCATGAACAGTGTACACCCAAAAACCCAACAGAAAAAAAAATTAATTAATTTTTGGGCAATTTTAAGAAAAAACGGAAAAAATGACCGAAAAAAAAAGCCGGGGGCAATGGGGGAAAAAGGGGGAAAAAAATAGAGAAGGAAAACTTAGGGGAAACACTACGGGATGTGTGTATTCCCCCAAAGGTGTGACGAAGCGTTTTGCCACCGTTTAAAATCCGTCCAAAAGACACTTAAAAAGTTAGTCTTTTCCCCCCATGGCGGATTTAGTCCGGACGTAACCCCTAGTCCTCGTACACTTTTCATCGCTTCCCGTTGGGGCTTTGCTTGGAAATGGATGGAAAGATTTAAAAAACCCCCCCGCGATGTCTTTATCGTTGTACTGTCTTTAATGCAGGGAAAGCGGGTTTTGTGGTGCACCGGGGTTTTTTCTTTGAATGAAATGGGCATAAGGGACAGAAAAATCACCTATTTTAAAACCCTGTTTCTTATCGGGTTTGGGTGGGGGACCCCCCCAAAAAGGACAAAGGCAGTTCTTTTTCAAACTTGAAGGGTACCCAAAAGGGACCCCGCAACCCCCTTCCCCCCAAACACCAAAACGCGCGCGCGCGCCCCCAACACAAACACACCCCACCCCCCACACAACCCCCACACACCCACAGAGGCACGCACGGGGGCACGCACGTACGCACGCAAAGCACGCACCACACGTTTTGGCGTGGGATCTTATCTTAGTCCCTTGTCCTTAAACCCGTTCTTTGGGAAAAATGGGGAAAAAAACCGGAGGGAAAAGTTTTGACAGCTTCGACAAAGTGAACCGTTCTCCCAAAAATGGGATTGGGTTTTTTTAAAAGGAGGGGAGAGAGAGGAAAAGGGGAGAGGAAAAAGGGGGGCTAAACCCTTAAGCGTGTGTTTATGTCATCCATTGTATTGTGGTTTGTAGGGGGGGGGGGGGGGTCTCAAAAAATCTCTCTCTTTTCCCCTTCTCTCTCTTTTCTCACAGGACGCCCCTTTAACAGGGCGGCCAACTGTTTTCATTTTCCTTTGACAATGAGTTACTGGGGTTCCCGCGACTGCGGAGACCCGCCCTTAACGCCCTTTGACTGAAAACTGTGTTTCAAATTGAAAAATTTCTGGAAAAAGGCAGCAACACGTGGTCGTTTGCGAGGAAGGGCCGGGGCAGCCCCGTGTCAACAAAATGGCGGGGCCTTTCCCGGGAAAAAAAAAGAACGCAAATTCAGCAGGGGAAAAAGCCCCCCCCCCCCCCCCCCCCCTTTTTCCCGCCAGGGTGCAGCGAGTTTAAAAGAAGCAAAACGCCGAACCCAAAAGCCCGAACCCCCGGTTGGGTGATCCGGTGCCCCCAAAAGGGCGCGAAAGAAAAAGGGCGTGCCTAAACCCCGAAAAAATTAAAAACCCAGTCCCCGGGACCGTGCCGAACCATCCAAAACCCAAAATCGCGTGATGGTGGGGTCGCAATTTGGGGTCGCTTTTGTCTTTTGCCTTCGGCGTCGGAGGGAAACCTTTAGGGGGCCCAGAAACCCCCCGTCGAACATCGGCACCCAAATCTGGAACCCAAACTATGCCAAAAAATTTTCGCCAGTTTTGATATGGGGTGTGTTTTAAAGGGGTTTTGTTGCCCCATCGACCGAACCGGGCAGGCGCAGGACGATTGCGAGTTTTAGTGATTTTCGTTCTGGAATAAACCCGCAAACCGTGCCGTAGGCCCATTGTTTTTGGGGTTTTTTCGAAAACAGGAAAGGAAAAAAAAACCCCTGTCGTCAGAGGAAATTTTAGGGGTGGCCAGGCCCGGGAAAGGGCCGGGAAACGGCAACACGAAAACATGCGGCCCAAGCCCGTGCTTACGGCGGCCTGGGACGCTCCCCCGGACTGGGCCCGTTTTTACCCGGGGGCCCTTTGTTAAGAACTGCCCCGTGAACGTTTTTTTTGGGCCCGGACCAAGCCTTTGTTCTAGATTTTGCATGTAAAAATGAAAGAAAAAAAACATTGCTGGGTTTCCCTGTCAAGAAAACGAAAAAGGGGTCGCGTTTTTGTCGTTATAAAACGCGCCCCAATTTTCCAAATGAGCTTTACTTCCCGCTTAAAAACATTAAACTTTATTCGTTCGTTTTCTCTCTCTTATCCTCTCTTTTCTCTCTCTCTCTTCTCTCTCTCTCCTCTCTTTACAACACCCACACCCACACCCCCCCCCACACACAGCACACCCCCCCACACCGCACACCACACTTTCGCCCCCACACACGCGCGGCCCCGGCAGGGCCCCGCCGCACACACAGCGCTCTCTCTCTCTCTCTCCCTCTTTTCAAGATGAGTTAGTGTTTGAAGTGACCCGGGAAAAGGGAAGCGGCAAAATTTTCGATTATAATTTTGGAAAACCTTTTTTTATTACTTTTGGCCCGATGATGTGGCTCTCTTGTCTAAAAAAATTTAAATTTGGGTTCCGACACCTTTTTAAAAGTTTACCTAGAGCGGCAACGGGGTTCCCTTAAAGTTGAAAATGCGTAAAAGTAATTTAGTTGTTTGGGGAAAAGGGGTAGTTAAACAGCAACAAACCCCCGGCCTTTTCGGGAAAAACCCCTTTTTGCCCCCTGTTTAATTTCCCCAAAACCGACAATTTTTTCTTCAACGAGATTGAGTTTTTAAATGTGGCGAGTCAAAATCGTAAGCGGACCGAAAAAGGGAAAGTTAAGTTATTGCCCCCAAAAAAAATTTAAAAAAATTTTAACACCCTTTATTTTAAAAAATCTGACACACAAGAAAAACCAATTTTTTCCAAAATGGTTGAATTGTTTGTGCAGCTCGCCATTGGAAAAGATTTAAAACGTTTTTCCAGAAAAAAAATTTTTAGGGTTTCCCCAAATTTTAAACCCCCCAAAAAGAATTCATATATGGGAGACCAAAAAAAGGCCCCTTTAATAAATTCTGCGTCCGTGGTACAAGCGGCTAAAAATTTCCCAAAAAAGGGTGAGGGTTACCACGGAAAAGCCAAATTTTACATTGTTTGAAGTAGATTCCCCGGGCAAAATTTTCCCGGGGGGATCTAAAATTCGTTGTAAATTGTCCCAAATTTTTTTTTTGGGTATGTGTGGCTAAAAACCCTGCCCTCGAGGGGGTTTAAAAACCCCCCTTTCCCTTTTTGCATTTTTAAAGGGGGGTTGGTTCTTGATTGACATTGTTGAAATTTTGCTATTTAAAAAAAGGGAAAATTCACTTTTTAAAACTTTTGCACAGAAACTGCTGAAAAAATAATTTAAAAAGGAAAAGATAGGGCCTCTGAAAAAAAATTACAACAAAATTTCGATTGCGTTTATACCCAAACCCCAAGCGCCCCGTTTCGTACAAACAACCGCACCCGTTTATTATTTGTCCCCTTTTTAAAAGGGGAAAAGGGCGTTTTCGTTTTTTTTTTTTTTGCTTTCCCGTACCAAAGATTTAAAAACTTTAAAGGGAAAAAACATTTAAAAATACTACAATATTCAAAACTTTTTCGTTTTTAGTTTACTTCTTGCCTCAAATAATGAACGAAAACTAAAAAAAATGGGCCCCCCAAATCTAAATAAAAGGTTTAAACTACGTTCTGGTTTTAAAAAAAATATTTAAGCTTGGAAGTTTTTAATTTTAGTATGCATTATATAAATATGTTTGTAAGAATTTCCCACAACCCCACCACCACCCCACCACCCCACACACAACACACAACACCCCCACCAACCCTATAAAATATATATTATATATTTATTAAGATAGTTTGATAGATAGATGATATAGTATATAAGATTTCACCACGCGCGCGCCCCGCGCCCCCCCCACCCCCACACAACACACCCCACACCCCCCACACACCCCCACACATTTATTTATATTTTAAAAAATAAAGGGCTGTTTTTTTAACCCACTCCCTGGGGAGCAAAAAGGTATTAAAAAAAAAAAATATCTGAATCCGTCTCTCTCCCCCTTTTTTCCCCGTCCCCCCCCCCCCACCCCCCCTCTCTCTCCCCTTTTCTCCTCTGGACGAAAAACCTTTCCGGTAAAAAAGGGGGCCCCCCCCCCGAAAAAAAGCACCCCCCAACCCACGGAATTTTTCCCAAAGCATGAACCGATGAAGGACCCAAAAAAGCAACAGACAAAGGGGGGCCCGTTATCGGAAAAAAAACGGACGGGAAAACGGGGAAAAAGTTTTCTCCCAAAAAAGCTCGCGTCCTTTCCGCCTTTTTTATTTCAAAAACAAACAGCCGTTTCCAAAACCCCCCCCAAAAAAACCCCCTACCCAAAAACCCCAAAAAAAATTGTGCCTTTCATCTCAAAATCCTTCCTTCTTTCCTCCCGGGGGCCCGAGTAGATCAATTTATCTAAAAAATTTGGTGATAGGAAACACCCTTTTTTTCCCCCAAAAAATGCACCAGGAAAATTGCGTACGGGTGAAAAAAATACCCCTTTTCGGTCTAGCCTTTTTAAAAATGTGAAGCGGGGAAAAAAAAAAATTGGCTAATTAGCCCATTTAAACACACATTAAATGGAAAGGTTTTTTTTTAGCCGAAACAAGGGGTGCGTCCTGTGTTTGCCACCCGCCGTCTGACTGTTTTCAGAAAACTCGCCGCTCTGCGTTGTGTGGGCTTCTTTCGCTGGGTAGTTCACCTGGACACAGTCGTGCGACATGAGCCTTAGTGCCGTAAAGTGCCGTGTAGATGCATACTCCTCTTAACATAAACTTTGCTTAAGAGAGCAGGGGGGGGGGGGGGGGGGGGGGGGGGATGGCCTGGCGTTTAACTTGCAGGAAAAACGAAAGCTTGGTCTCTGTGTCGTCCAGTAACTCGTTGACATCATTTTGGGGGACTGTCCAGCACAAGGAAACGAAGATTTCGACGTCAACTGAACGGTCTTCAGCTCAACTTTGAAGAAAAATGAGTCGTTTACCACCACCTCCGCCTCCATTCCCTGGTCCAAAAGTCCCTCCCCACCAGCACACCACCCCATTCCTCTGCTCCTCAAAAACAAACAGAAATCAAAATACTGGAAACAAACAGGAACTGAACTTGCTTTTTCAATGACCAAACAGGCGCGACTCACCGATCTGGCAGTCTTTTTTAGTGTAGGCCAGCAAATGCCCTGGGTTTTCTGTTCTCATCAAAAATGAATGGAGGGGACACGGTAACGTACCCTGTTCATAAAGTTCGACCCAAACGAGCGGGGTGAGCGTTGACACGGTATTTACAGCTGTACAATAGGTGGTTATGATGAGCGTTGACACGGTACTTTACAGCTATACACAAGGTGGTTAAGATGAGCGTTGACACTGTACTTTACAGCTATACACAAGGTGGTTAAGATGAGCGTTGACACTGTACTTTACAGCTATACACAAGGTGGTTAAGATGAGCGTTGACATTGTACTTTACAGCTGTACACAAGGTGGTTAAGGTGAGCATTGACACTGTACTTTACAGCTGTACACAGGTGGTTAAGGTGAGCGTTGACACTGTACTTTACAGCTGTACACAAGGTGGTTAAGATGAGCGTTGACACTGTACTTTACAGCTGTACACAAGGTGGTTAAGGTGAGCATTGACACTGTACTTTACAGTTGTACACAAGGTGGTTAAGGTGAGCGTTGACACTGTACTTTACAGTTGTACACAGGTGGTTAAGGTGAGCGTTGACACTGTACTTTACAGCTGTACACAAAGGGGGTAAGGTGAGCGTTTTTAA
>JAMYXO010001351.1:0-30684 GCA_033310375.1 Conus canariensis
GGCCCGGGCACAGTGTGGGTTTTTGTCGTTGCCTCCCTTGGGGGACGCAGCGACCAGTTTGGTAGTGGTCCCGGGTTAAAAGAGAAGGGTGAGCCCGGGGGAAGGGTGTGGGTGGTAGCAGTCGTTAAGGATTAGAGCCCTTTTGGTAAATCCTTGCCCCTAGTGTTAGTCACCAGTGGGGGTTCGCTGTGTCCCAGGTCCAGGATAACTGTAACGGGTTTTTTCAGGTTGGTTAGGGTTTTCCCAGGTCATTATAGTAGAGTAGGGTGAGTCGCGGGAATTGGGATACTTGTGTGCATTTGGGGGATGTGGTGAGTGGGGGCGCCAGGGGAGTGTGTGTGAAATAAAGAAGCGTGCGTGATTGTAAAACTGTGTTAGTGGCTGTGTTGTCTGACCTAGGTGTGATAGGGTGGGTAGGGGGGGTAGGGCCGTCGGCTTAGCGACCGTGACACTTTGGTGGAGTGCGGGGTACCAAAAGGGGTTCTGGGTAGGTGATAGGTAGCTAGGAGGCAGGTAAGGGGGGGGTTGTTCCGGTGTGTACGTTGTGTGAAATGTAAGGGGGGGTTTTGGGGGGGAGGTACCAGTACCCTGGGGGGTGGTACGTAGTGCCCCTGTTCACGAGGCGGTTTCCTTTGGGCATTGGGAGGGCACTTGTGTTGGTGTGTTTGGGGTTTGGGCGCTACGAGTGAGTGAGGTATGAATGGTCAAAAAAACTTGAGTGGTTGTGGAAGTGTGAGTGTTACACCGTACAGTGTAGGGAGGGCCGGAGGGTACCAGGTGTCTTTTGTGTCATTTAAATGTGGTTTCCCCCAGTGAGTAGGTAGAGTGGTCCCCGGCCCGTGACTGTGCACACTGTGTGCTCGGATACCCTGTGGGGATTAAGGGCAGAGTAAGCCCAGGTGATGTGTGTGGGAAGCACGAGGGTGGCAGGGTTGTGACCTAAGGTGTGCGGGGAGTGCAATGGACTTGTGGGGTGCAAGTGCACTGGATCGTGTGGGTGCGGCCTGCCAGAGACAGTGAGGCCTGTGACTGTGGGTAACTGGTGCGCATGCACAGTGGACGGGGACACACGGTGCCCGTGGTTCAGTCAGTGACCAGACGTGCTTTGGGTAGTATTTAGGGGTTGGAGCCTGGGGGTTTAAATGTTTGGGGTACCAAGTGTGGGTGGAGTTATGCTTGGTGCGTGTCATTGAGAGTATTGTGTACTTGTGCTGAGTTGCTTCAGGGCTAGCGGTAGTCGGGAAACCCCCAGTTGCGCTCAGATCGCTACTGCCTTGTTGCTCGTGGTGGTAGGGGTTACCTAGCTAAACACACCCGACCCCACCCGCAGTACGCCCCCGATGTGTCATGGATCCACGGGCCCCTAGGCGGATCCAAAACCTAAGGTTAGTGACCGGGAGGGGGGTGGATCAAGAACAGGGGCGGGGGCTTATGAAAAGTTTCCCAAAGTTGGGAGCGGCGATGGGTTTAGCTGGGGGAGACCTCCCCAAAGTTCGCCCCAAGATCAGTACGTAAGAGGATGAGAAGAAGCGAGAGAAGTAGAAATTTGGGGTCCCGGGTGGAGGAGAAAGTGAGGCAGAAGGAAGGGAGGGAGCTAGAATGCAGCGGGCGCGATGAAGATAAGAAGGCTGCTGGCATAGGGAGTTAGAATGCAGAGAGGAAGATAGAAAAGGGAAAGTGATAGGAGAGGGAGCTAGAATGAGCAGAAGAAGATCGAAGAGGAGAAAAATGCTAAGCAAAGGGAATAGAGATGAAGCGAAGAAGATCGAAGAGGAGAGGGAAGGTTAAAGCAGAAGGATGAAGAGGGAAAGGCTAGGGGGGGAATGAGGTGAAGCAGAAAAAGATCGAAGAGGAGAGGGAAAGGTTAAAGCGAAGGATGGCGAGAAAGCAGCGAGACAGATGGAAATGGAACTGCAGAGGAAGAAGATGGAGGAAGAAAGGGAATAAAGGGAAAAAGAAGCTCAAGAGGAAGCGGTTAGTCTCAAAAGCGAAGGGATGAAACCCAGTTAGAGGCAAGAAACGAGAGCTAATCTACAAGAGAGACAAGCCTTAGATGAAGCAGGATAGGAAACGCTTGATTGAGGTGGAGGAAACGAAGCTGTCCACCTTGAGCCCTTAGGAGAGAACGCGGTGGACGCTTTCGCCCCTTAGAGGTGTAGCCCAGATGTGCAAGTGGGCAAAATCATGGCCAACGTCTAGTCTTTGAGAGGAAAGGCTAGAGAAGCGGTAGATCGGTTAATTGCGGATGAGTTAGCAAGACGAACAGTTAACCAACCAACTGGGTAATCACGTAAAAAAACAGCAGGGACCCCCGCCCGGCAGGGGGTCCAACAAAGTGACAGGACTACAGAAAGTGACAGGAGATCAGAGGGCTAGATGGGACCATAGTTGTTTCAACTGCAAAGAAGCCAGGCCACACGCTGGGAAAATGCCTGAGCCCCATTCGTTGGCGCTGTTTTTGCTGTGACCGGCCCAAGTCGTGTTCCCTACGTTGTGTCGCCCATGCGTAAAGCGCGGTCCGAGCTGCGTGCTTTGTAGAAGTAAGGGTACCCCGGCCATGGAAATTCGGGACACTGGTGCGGACCACCGTAGTGGCCAGTGGTTGGGTACCGCAGATGCGTATCGGGGGGACAGTCACTTAGTGTTGGTGACCCCCCAGTGTAGGTCTGTGTTATGTGGCGGTAGTAGAGTAAAGTCCATTCATCGCGGGGAATTTGGGGGTTTTTGGCCCTGAATAGCCCTTTTGGTCGAAAGTCTGATGGGAAACTTCGCAAAGAGGTAGGAGATCCGGGGGGAACGGTGCCTGTATACGCAGACCCGGAAAATTTGGTAGGGCAGGGGCAGACACGCGCCAAAAAAAAGCCGGGAGCAGAAAACCCGTACCACTGCCCGTCGAGGAATGCATTCTGAAACCTCTACCCAGCATTTAAATTTTTCAGAGGGCAGGAACAGGAGAACCTGGGGAAGGTCGGGGTGCGTGTGAAGCAGGGAGCACTTCCACACAATTTTGGGGACGGTCCGGTCGCTGGGGAAGTCTGGTGTCTGTCAGGGGGTTTTTGGGGTCCCAAGGAGTCCCGGTCGATCTGCGTCCCAGTGAACTAGGAACCAGGTGAGGGAAGCTTAGGCCACGACGTACCCATGTCTGGTCATAGGTACCACCGAACCAAAGGGCGAGTTGGTCCCCATTTTTATTGGCCGGGAAATGCATTGTACATTGGTCGGTACTGCCGTCATGTTCCCCAGTGTCGGGTTTGTTGTGGAAAGGGAAGAGTCTCAGAGTTCCCTCGTGAATGAATGATGCGTGGCCTTCGAGGGGGGTTGGGGGAGGACATATTGGTCCCATCGTTTCCGACATTCCCAGAATGGGTACAGATTAGTGTTGGTGATGGCTCGACTTTGCGACAGGATATCGGAGCAGTCCCCTTCGCCAGATCACAAAGGGGAGTCGGTGGCAGGGGCGGGTTTCATCATTGGGACAAAACGGGAGCCCTTTGGTCGGTACTGACTGTGAGGAACCAGTTTCTGGTCGATCATGCAGGAGGTTACCGATATTAGCTATTCGGGGTCTGATACCACCATCCATGCGCGTGCAATGGATGGGGGAAACGCTTCAACGGTTTCGGGAGCGGATGCTGCGAGAACTTGTCAGGAGAAAAGGTGATTGGGATGGTGGATACCAGCATTCTGTTTGCGTCCCGTGAGGCCCCACAAGAGAGTCCCCGGTTTTTTCGCCTTTTGAGTGCTATATGGAGCAGGTGCGCGGGCGGTGTTTATTGGAGATCTGTGGTTACAACCGGAAAGGAAAGAGTTTCCGATACAGCGGCAGAATAGTCGCCATGGGAACGATGCTGAGTCTTTGCGAGCTGGAAGGGAAAATTGGGGCAGGGAAAGCGTATGGACAAGCGACTTTTTGATGGGGCGAAACCGGAAAGATAGTGTGGGGTCCAGAGTACTAGTATTCGGCCGACAAGCAGAACAAATTGGAATGGCATGGAGGGGGGGCCCTATACAGTTTCTAGAAAGAGTGGGTGAAGCAGATTACGCATAGCAGTAGGGGGGGAAAGACGAAGATTTTCCACGCAAACCTACTAAAGTATTCATCGGCGCGCTGCAGATCCAACGTCGGTAGCTGCGGTGTTGTTCGGGGGGAGCCTGAAGAGGAAAAGTAATCCCTTGATGGAAGGAATTCCACCATTCCTTTTGGGGGCCCAGAAGGCCCCAAAGATGTGGTAGTTTATGAAGACCAGCACTTTACTAGGAAGTTGCACGAAATTAGTGGCGAATTCAGGAAGTATGATATGTGCCCTCATGCACAAACAGGTGCGGCATCAAGGGTTTACGTCAGACATCCTATCAGGTCGAAGCATACCCCGTGCCTTTTGCGCAACGAGAGACAGTTAGGGAGGAGGTCAAAGCCATGATCAGGATGGGTTTCGGGTTGAGCCCCTCGACGTCGCCATATGCTCACATCGTATAGTAAGAAGACGGAGGGAAAGATCAGGTTTTGTGTGGTTTCAGAGGTTGAATCGCATCGTCAGTTCGATGCTGAACCTGGGCCCGGATATCGATACCGGTTTGCCAAGTTGGAGAGAAGAAAGGGGTTCGCAAGAAACGACCCCGCTAAGGGGTTTTTGGGAGATCCCGATGGGTTTTGAGAGGACCGCGCGAAAGATGCTTTGTCACCGGAGACAATTCCCGTGGGGTTATGCCTTTGGACTGTGTACTTCAGGGGCGTGTTCCCCGCGCATTTTGAGAAAGTATTGCAGCCACTTGAGGCCCCCGAGTCGATAATTTCATTGATGGGCATCTGGTGGCCCAATTGATCAGGGGCGCCATATTTGGGGTTTTCGGCGTTGTGTTCCAGGACTGAAGGATGCTCTTTGTCAGCCCGACCTTCAATGGTGAGCTGGGGGGGACCGGAAATCACCTACTTGGGGCACAGGGTAGGTGCAGGGAAGATATGGCCCAGCAGAATAAAATGATCCCTTTTTGGATGGCCTAGGCCTGGACCAACGACAAGGCGGGGATTCTGGGACTAGTGGGGTACTACGGAAATTTGTGCCCCGGTTTGCTGCCCTTTCCAAACCCCTTACTGATCTCATAAGGGAAAAACCAGGCGGGTTTGAAATGGGAGACGAGTGCGACGTGCGTTCCAAGCTTTGAAGCAGCATTTCTGCCAACCCCCCTTTGGGTAACCTGCCGGGTGCCGGGTTGACATTGTGCCTCCGGGACTGATGCATCAAAAAATGGAGGTGGGAGTTTTACTGTGTCACCCATTTCCTGAAGGGAAAGATGCGCATGTAGCTTTGTGCCAGAAAAAAAATTTTAAGCCCTTGCAGACCCAGAATTACCCTTTTAGTAGAGAAGGTGTTTTTGGGGCAGTGGTGGGGGGAAATCCAAAAGTTCCAGGTGTATTTTTTTTGGGACTCCTTTTGTCCAGAAGTTTTCATTCCCCACCCCAAATATTTGGGGAAAAGATGAAGTGTTGTTAGGGGGGAAGAATCCCCAAGGGGGAAACTGCAGCTGCAGCCATACCAGTTTCGGTCCCGGCAGTGTTGGAAAGGACACATGTGGGGCAAAATTCTTGAGTCGCTTGCCGTAGGGGAAGAGAGAGAGAGAGAGAGAGAGAGAGAGAGAAGAGAGAGGAGGAGAGAGAGGAGAGGAGAAAAGCCTGTAAGTTCCGTTAACCTGTGCCCGTGAGAGGTTGAATCTTTCAAAAGCTATGCAGTGTTTATTGGCGTTAGAAAAGGTGAAATGTGGGTGTGGTATTTGTAGCACGTTTTAAACACGGGCATTTGTGCGTAATAGAGCCATCAGTTATGGAATTTTATTATGTGTGCGTAGTGTATCGGCTGCTGTTAAGTGCCTGCATTAAGGTCATTATGTGGCAGCGTTAGACCAGGTGATTAATGTAACCTGTGTTTTTGGGATGTATTTAAAAGTTGATGTGTTGGGATGGAATTTTTGGGGAGTGCCCCAAAAGTAACAGTAGGACAGAGTGGTGAGGGGGAAATTTTTGGATTGTTATAGGTAGAGTGTGGCAAAAAAGCCGATCGAGTGAGACGTTGTTTTTGGGTTTTAAACCCCTGTAGTTAAAACTTAGGCAGGGGGTGTGTCACCGATCGGCGGTACTAAATCAGTATTTTCATGTGTTTAAGAGTGTGGTGGTTAAAGTTAGAGAGCGTGTGCGCGTAGCGTTTGTGTGTGTGTGTGTGTGTGTGTGTGTGTAGGGTGTGTGTGTGTGTGTGTGTGCTGTGTGTGTGTGGCGCGCTCGCGCGTATGTGAGGTTGGGGTTTAGTTGCTAGAGTTAGGTTAATTTCCCTCAGGGTTAGGTAGAAAAAAGATTAGGCTAGGTGGGGAGGTGGGGAAAAGGGACATACAATATTCTTTCATTCCGGGCTTCATTATTGAAGGAATGGAAGGAAGCGGGAGGTTGGTTTCGTTCCCGATTGTTACCCTTTTGTTACTTTGGTTCTACACCAGGAAGGCGGGCAGGTTTCGGTGTTGTTGTGTTGTCAAGTCTGTGAGTTGTTGTGGTAATTTGTCGTGTTGTTGCACTAGCAACAACTAGTCTTTGGTCAGGCTTTGTAGCTTTGCGGAGGGGGATACCTGCTCTGACCAATCGTTGTTTGTGGGGTTTGAGTAGAGTCGCTTGATTCCGACCAGGGCGGAAAGCGTTGGGGTAAACTTCACTTCGGGGCCCTGGTGTTCGTCGGGGGAGTACTTTCCCTTTTAGGTGCGGCGGCACGGCAGTTAGTTTGAAGAGTGACTTCGAGTCATAGTTAGTGCCAGGTCCTCGTCGGGGTTGGGTTTTCCCTTGGCCTGTGCTGAGTCGGTGTCGTCTTGGTTTGGGAGCACATGTCAAACAGTTGCAGAATGGTGTGGTTGATCGTCTGTATGTCCAGGTTGGTGATTTTGTTAGGTTCGTTTTTGGGTTTTAGTTGGGCGTTTTTGTCTTGTATTAGGCGAGTTGTACTGTAGTTGTCTATGTTGGGAAATTTGTTGTATGGTGTTCGTTGCGGGATATGGTTGTTTTAGTATGAAAGTTGTCTTTGGGTTCGGGGATTGAAATTTGTAGGTCAGCCCGGGTTTGTGGGTTACCTTTCCTGTATATTTTTGTAATTAATGGGACATAGTGGTTCCTGAGTTCGGGTTTTCTAGGACAGTTTGGCTAGACAATGTGGGTTCAATTAATGACCGTTGGGTGGACGGTGATGTAGTTATTGGTTGTGGTTTGTTCATGTTAATGTCAGTGGGTTAATAAGAGGGTAATACGAGGTTGCATTTGGTGAGGGTATAATATGAGTCAGGTGCGGATGTGTCTGCGTTTAATTTATAAGGGATTTTGCTCAAAATTTTAGGTGTAAATAGTAATAGTTCGTTTGAAAAATGATTTACGATTTCGGAGTGACCGGCACAGCTTGGGGGAAACGGGGTTTTAAATTTTGTAGTAAGGGTAAAGGGCAATTTGTTGGGCGAGTGGTTTATACTGGGTACGGTCGTGACTTTCAATTATATGGTGTCTGGTCACTTTCGTTACGAGTTAAGGTTCTCGATGCGGGTTTTCGTGCGCGTGCAGACTGTTCTGTGGCGTACGCATTTGGTTAAAAGAACCCGTGAGTCCATATGGTTAGAGGTTTTGTAAGAAAGGACCGTCGTCACCGTGCAGGGATGTATGTATTTGTGAAGAAAAGGGGTTGGAGAAGATATTCTTAGGTTGTGGGGAGCAGTCCATTATTGAATTTTAGTAGTCGGAAAGAAGGGAAAGGTAAAGTTTTAAAACGAGTGGCTTAGCAGTCGATAGGATTAAAAACGGATGATGTGCAGCAGGTAATATTGTATATAGTGTGGTTGTGTTGGCATAACAAGGATTTTAACCCCTGGGTTATCTGACAAGAGATGACATGGGTGAGGTGCTGGATGGAATTGTGGCAAACAAATTATGTGTTTTGGATATATGATTTGTAATGACAGTTGCAAAGAGGGGTAAGAATGTGAAGGATTGTGGCTGCGACCCGATTCTCTTGTGTGAACATGCTGGAACTGTGAACCCCCAAAAAAATTGATAAGTTTTTTTTTTTTTTTTTTTTTTTTTTCCCTCTGAGAGAGTGTATTACTATGATTATTGTGTGGAGACATTTCCTTGTGAAAATGGCCATTTCCTAGATTTATTTAGTGTGCCCTTTAAGGGGGCCATGCAGTCCGTTTTTGGATCGCTTAGATTGGTTTATTTCTCCGAGAATGGGTGTGATTCAAAATTTCATTGTAATAGCGGGGGATTTGGCTAGGGAGTATATTGTTTTACTGCTGTTGAAAGGGTTGGCAAAAAAATGGGTTTTTGAAAAACCCCCAAAGTGAGTAATGGGTTGGGGGATGTGTTGATTCAAGGGGTCACTCTCATCCCCGAGTGGGAGTAGGCAGGGAGATGGACGATTTAAAGCTTTACCAAGTAGCCTATGTGCCTTGATGACTGGGTAGTAGCAATTACAGTGGGGGCTACAGTTGTGTCAGCAGGTATCCTGTTCGTCCTGAGGCTGGGCCAGATACCGCAGTTACTGCCGCGTGCCGGCAGGTAAACGGGCGCTTTCCAGTACCTGTTGTTTTCCCGGGGAGAGGGAGACCCCCCAGGCCGTCTGCCTTCTGTGGGGCAGCTCCCCTCCGGCTACCGGAACTCCCCGGGAGTTCTCCGGCACGGGTTTTCCCTCGTCCCTGTTTAGGCGTCCTGTGGAGGGCCCCTGCACCAGGCCTTTTTCCCCCCTTGGTGTGGGGGGCTTCCCGAGGTGGAGGCGTCCTACGAGCCCCGGACCCGTCGAGAGGGGTCTGGTGTGTGTGGTTGGGGGTGTGCCTCCGGGGGAGGAGTTAGATGCGGGAAGCCACGGTCAGCCCCGGGGGTTTGCAGAGTCTTCTAGGGAGGGTGTGGGGCCCCGCGGGGGGAGCCACGGTCAGCGCCGGGGTGCAGAGTCTTCGGGGAGGGTTGTCGGGCCCGCGGAGGACCCACGGACAGCGCCGGGATGCCGGGGAGTCTTCGGGGAGGTGTCAGCCTGTGAGGGGCACGTCTACAGCCCCCCGGGACTGGAGCTTTGGGCCGGGAGGGGTTGTCCCATGTTTGTGATAGAAGGGTGTAGTGTTGGGCAGTAGGGTTAGGGGTGTTAGCTACTGCCTCCTTTTAGGAGTAGTGGCCGGCACAGTGTGGGGTATTTGTCGTTGCCTCCCTTAGGGACGCAGACGACCATTTTGGTAGTGGCCCCGGGGTTTTTAAAGAGAAGGGTGGTCTGGGAAGAGGTGGGGTGGTAGCAGTCTTTAAAGAGATTAGAGCCCCTTTGGTAAAATCCTTGGTCCCTTGTAGTTTAGTCCACACGTTGGTGGGGTACGCTGTGCCCCAGGTCAAAAGTGGGAAATTACGGTAACTGGTGTTTCAGGTTAGGTTGGGTTCTTCCAGGGTTTATTATAGTAGGTTAGGGTGAGTCAGCGGGAATTGGGATACTTGTTTTGCAGTTGTGGATGTGCGTGAGTGGTGGCGCCATGGAGTGTGTGTGAAATTAAAGAAGCGTGCGTGATTGTATAAAACTGTGGTTTGTGTGCGTGTTTTCTGGACCTAGGGTGTGTAGGCGTGGGTAGGGGGGGTAGGGCCGTCCGGCCCCTTTGCGACCGTGACAGGGTTTTGTTAGTTCTATTATTCTGAATTTTATAATCATTTTCTCATAACGTCTTCATGGCAAATCCAATCCTCCCCGTCTTTCATCCTTCTTATTTCTTTCTTTATTTTCCTATTTCCTCTCTTCTTTGTTTTTTTGTTTTTTTCTACTCGCTTCATTTTATTCTTTTTTAAATTTTTGATATAATGTTGTATATACCCCCTTGTTTTTTTTTGTTTTTAAAAAAAAAAACACAATTGCAAGTTAGGACAGACAGAAAGAGGCTCTTTTCTACTTGTAGTCTGGCAGGGCCAAAAAAAAAAAAATAAAACTTATGAACTACCTAATAAAAAAATATCTAACCCAACTTTTCTAACTAAACTAACTACCTTACTTACTATATAACTAACTAACTAATTAAACTTTCTTCACATTTGTTTTCTTACCCTTTTTTTTTTTGCCGGCCGGGATTCGAACCGCAGCTTTTGGTTGGGGTGGGCGTCTGAAGGCTTTCCTTTTCAGACGGATGTCTTACCCCATGCCTACACAGACACCTACTGTATATTGAGAAATTTATGCCTTATGAAGTTCATTTGTTTCCTCCCTAACCAGCGCTATAGTTCAAATATTCAGCTGTTTCCGACACATATCTGTTCGTATACCTGTTAAGAGTTCCCGGCAACTTTAGAAAGTATGCTGAACTCAGCACTGCAGGAAACATGACGCTATCCCCGTTCAAAATGAAGGCAAAGGAAACCCATTGGGTCGTCCCCCCCTGGGGGTTCAATACTCTAACGATTATTCCCTGTCGGGTTTTCCCTCCCACAGCGTCCGGGTGTGTATCGCAGAAAGTCCCCCCTTTCAGCTAAACAGGAAAAACCCACTGTGAAAAAACAGAAGAAGCCAAGGGTAGGCAAGGCACCTTTTCATCTCCATCTGGTTTATTTTTCCCAACTCTGCCCATTTTTTGTTCTAGGGTGCTGATTGCTGACAGTAAAAAAAAAAATTGTTTATACTGTATAAACATATAGCTGACAAGGGATCATCTTTTTGCCTGTTCTCTTCCCAGTCTTTGTATGATACTCAAAACAAGGGAACGGCGATCAACAGAAACTGTGTGGCGCAATACACATTACTGATAATGTCCCCATGATCTGAGAAAAAGTGCTTTAGCAGAAACAGATTTGCTATGACTGTTAGTGTAAAAATACTGAAGGCTATGAATCGGGAAAAATTTAATACACCAAAACGTGATTCAAAATCGATGCATTTCCCCAAACACACAGCACAAAATCTAATGTTACAAAAACAAGGGCACATGTGGCAAAGACAGCGTCTAGCTCACAACAGAAGCTAATTTGCACACCACACAGAAGTTGGGTCAACAAAACATTCACACAAAAATTTAATTTGGAATCTATTGTGGAAAGAGGGAAGACCTTGGTCAATTGTTCATGTTTATGGCCAAGGGTTCAACACATCACTTTACCTGGACCCAAAGTGTTGTAAAAAGGGAAAAATCCTCACTAGGACCCTGAGGGATGTTGTTTTTGTAAAGTTGTGAATGGACTTTTTACTATGTGTGATTGCAGTCAAGGTTTAAAGTTACAAATTTTTTAAAATACACGTGTGGGATCCATGTCACGTCAATGTTTGAAAAAGGCCAATTGTACAACGTTGTTTCACTTTAAGTTTTTTATATCTGCCTCCCCTAACTCCATTTCCCCCCGGCCTAATCCCTACCCTTTCCCAAATCCATCCTCCATGGGCCCGTTTTTTGCTGAATGGGCCTTTAATTGCCCTAAACCCTCATGAAAGTGTTGCATTCGTATTCTCTCTCTCTCTCTCTCTTCTTCTCTTTTCTCTCTTTCTCTCTCTCCTCTCTCTCTCTCTCTCTCTCTCTCTCTCTTTTCTCTCTCTCTTCTGAAAAGACCACAAATTGAATACGTATGCAAATTAATACCTACATACCTAAAATAAATGTCTTAATTTAAGAAAGAAATAATAAATATATACATTAAAGAAAAAAACTAAAAAATTTAATAAGTTTTAAGTCAATAAAAAAATGAGAAAAAACGGGGAAAATATGCCCTTCCATAAAGTTTTTTGGTTTGAATTTTTCCCAAACTTCATTCAGGATAATACAGCGTTGTCAAATTATACTACTAGAGAAAAAATTTTTGAAAAAAGGGGAAGAATTAACGAAAGAAAGATAGATAGTTAGAAAAAAAAGAAAGAAAAAAAGGGAAAGGGGGGAAAAAGGAAAAAAAAGGGGAAGGAAGAAAGGAAGGAGAGAGGGGGGGGAAAGGAAAAAGAACCAAAAAAAAGCAAAAAGAGATAACCAATGGTAAACAAAACTCAAAAGGGTTTTGCACGGGGGTAAGTGAAAAAAAAATTAAATTAATTACTAAATTAGTTGTTAGTTATTTGTTTATTATTTCTGATTCATAATCATCTTCTCATAAGTCTTCAGGGAAAAATCAATCCTCCCTGTCTTTCATTTCGTCTTTTTTCTTTTTTATTTTTCCTATTCCATCTCTTCTTTGTTTTTTTGCTTTTTTTCTACTCGCTTCATTTATTTTTTTTATTTTCTGATATATATGTTTGTATATTTCACCTTGTTTTTTTTTTTTTTAAAAAAAAACACAATTGCAAATTAGAGCAGACAGAAAGAGGCTCTTTACTACTTGTAGTTGGTAGAAGCCAAAAAAAAAGATAAAACTTATTAACTACTAACTAATTAAATATCTAACTAACTACTAACTAACTAACTACCCCCTTTCTTTAAAACTTAACTAACTACAATTTAACTATTCTTCACATTTTTTTTTCTTCACATTTTTTTCTTTCCTCCGCCCGGATTCGAACCCACGCTTTTGGATGGGTGGGGTCTGAAGCGTGCCTTTTTAGACGGATGTCTTTCCCACTGCTAACAGAACTACTGTATATTGAGAAATTTATGCCCTTTTGAAGTTATTTTGTTCTCCATAACCAGCAGCTAGTTTCAAATATTCAGCTGTTTCCCACACAAATCTGGGTTTGTATACCTGTTTTCGGTCTTCCGGCAACTTTAGAAAGTATTTCTGAACTCAGCATGCGAACATGGGCGCTATCCCCGTTTTCAAAACTGAAGGCAAAGGAAACACATTGTCGTCCCCCTGAGGTTCAATACTATAAACTGATTTTATTCCCTGTCAGGTTTTTTACCACAGCGTCCATGCTGTGTATCGGAAAAAAGTGCCCCTCCAGCTAAAAGGGTAACATGTGAAAAAACAGAGAAGCCAAGGGTAGGGAAGGCAGGGCCCTTTTCACTCCTTTTGGTTTATTTTTGCCACCTTGCAGGGTTTTTTCTATGGTTTGCTGATGCTGCAGTGACCAAAATTGTTTATACTGATAAAAAAAATAGCTGACAATGATCATCGTTTTGCCTGCTTCTCTTTCCCCGTCTTTGTATGATACTCAAAACAATGAACGGCAGATCAAAATGAAACTGTGTGGCGGGCCCTTTCCACTTATGATGTGTTTCCTGACTTGAGAAAAAGTGCGTAGCAGAAACAGATTTGATATTGATTTTAGTTTTTAAAAAATACTGAAGGCTATGAACAGGAAAATAATACAAACCGAAAGTGTATTCAAAATCGATGCATTTACCCAACAACAGCACAAAACTAATGTTACAACATCAAAGCACTATGTGGCACAGACAGGTTTTTAGCTCACTTAAGAGCTAATATGCACCACCACACAGAAATTGTCAACAAAACATTCACACACAAATTTAGGGCAAAACTATTGTGGAAAGAGGGAAGACCTTGGTCAATCTGCTCCATGTTTAGGGGCCAAGTTAACAAATCATTCTCCCTGGACCCAAAGATGTTGTAAAAGGGGAAATCCTCACTAGGACCTTTGGTGGGCGTTGTGTTGTAAAGTTGTAAAAGTGGACTTTTAATTGTGTGATTGACAGCCCAAGGATTAGTTACAATATGTTTAATACCCGATGTGGGATCCATGTCACGATCAATGTTTGTAAAGGCCAATTGTACAACGTTGTTTCCACAAAAGTTTCGTATTTCTGCCCATCCTCACTCCATTTCCCACCGCCTCATCCTCCCCCGTTCCCAAAAAATCCCATTCCTCCATAGTCCGTTTTTTGTGAAGGGGCCCGGGTAATAGCAAAACCACATGAAAGTTTTGGGCTTTCGTTTCTCTCTCTCTCTCTCTCTCTTCCTCTCTCTCTCTCTCTCTCTCTCTCTCTCTCTGAAAAGACACAAATTGAATATGTATGCAAATTAATACCTACATACCTAAATAAATGTCTTAATAAAGAAAAAAATTAATAAATAATATTTTAAAGAAAAAGATAATAAAGTAAATAAGTATACAAGTAAATAAATAAATGAGAAAAAAAAAAGGGAATAGTCTTTATACAAAAGTTTTTGGTGAATTATTCAAACTTCATTCCCGGATAATTTTGACGTTGTCACAATTATATATAGAGAAAAATAATAAAAAAAGAGGGAAAAATAAAGAAAGAAAGATAGATTGTTAGAAAAAAAAAGAAAGAAAGGAAGAAGGAAGGAAGGAAAAAAAAGGGAAAAGGAGAGGGGGGGAAAGGGAAAAAAGAACCAAAAAAGCAAGAGAGAAAACCCAAATGGTAATCAAAAATCCGAAGTTGCACGGTGGGTAAGTGAAAAAAAATTGATTAATTACTTAATTAGTTAGTTAGTTGTTAGTTCTATTATTCTGATTATAATCATCTTCTCATAACGTCTCATGGCAAATCAAATCCCCCTGCCCTTTCTTTTCCCTTCTTATTTCTTTCTTTATTTCCTATTTTCCATCTCTTCTTTGTTTTTTTTGTTTTTTTTTTACTCGTTTTCATTTTATTCTTTTTTATTTTCTGTATATATTTTATGTATATACACCTTGTTTTTTTTTTGTTTTTAAAAAAAAAAAAAAATTGCAAAGTTAGAGACAGACAGAAAGGGCTCTTTACTATTGTAGTCTGGCAGAAGACAAAAAAAAAAAGATAAAACTTTATTAACTACCTAACTAAATAAATATCTAATAAATACCTAACTACTTATTACTACTTAACTAACTAACAAATTTAAAACTATTTTTTCATTTGTTTTTCTTCACTTTTTTTTTTCTTTGCTCGGCCGGGTTTCCCGAACCGCAGCTTTTGGATGGGGGGCGTCTGAAGGCGTGCCTTTTTCAGACGGATGTCTTACCCATGCTAACAGACACCTAAGTATATTGAGAAATTTATGCCTTATGAAGTTTCCCTTTTTTTTCCCCCCTAACCAGCAGCAGGTTAAAAATTCAGCTGTTTCCCCCACAAAAACTGTTCGTTACCCGTTTAGAGTTCCGGGAACTTTAAAAAAAGTATGCTGAACTCCCGCATGCAGAACATGACGCTTTTCCCCCTTCCCAAAAATGAAGGCAAAGGAAACCACATTGTGTCCTCCTGAGGTTTAATACTTAAACCGATTTTCCCCGTCAGGGTTTTTTTCCACAGCGTCCATGCTGTGTATCGCAGATAGAAAGGCCCCCCAGGTAAACAGGGATAACAATGTGAAACCAGAAGACGCCAAGGGTAGGCATGGCAGCCTTTTCATCTCATCTGGTTTATTTTTGCCAAAATCTGCCCGTTTGTTCTATGGTGCTGATGCGGACAGTGACAAAATTGTTTATTTCTGATAAAAAATTGCTGACAATGTTCAAGTTTGCCTATTCTCTTTCCCGTCTTTGTATGATACTCAAATAAATGAACGGCAGATCAACAGGAAACTGTGGTTGGGGGCCCAAAACCACTTATGATAATGTGCATGATTGAGAAAAAGTGCGTGCGAAACAGATTTGCCTATGACTGTTAGTGTAAAAATACTGAGGGTATGAACAGGAAAAAAAACAAACCGGGAAAGTGATTCAAAATTTGATGCATTTACCCAACACACAGCCCCAAAAAAATAATGTTACAAAATCAAGCCACATGTGGCAAGACAGCGCCTAGCTCAATACAGAAGCTAATATGCCACACCACACAGAAATTGTCAACAAAAAATTCACACAAAAAAATGGCAACTATTGTGGAAAGAGGGAAGACCTTTGGGCAAACTTCCATGTTTATGGCCAAGTTCAACAACATATTCTACCTGGAGCAAAGTTTTGTGAAAGGAAATCCTCACTTTGGACCCATTTGGGGATGTTGTGTTGTAATTGTGAAGGGACTATTTATGTGTGATTGAAAAGTCCCAAAGGATTAGTTACCAATATGTTTAATACACGATGTGGGATCCATGTCACGGGTCCCAAAGTTTGTAAAGGCCAATTGTACAACGTTGTTTCCACATAAGTTTCGTATATCTGCCTCCTCCTCACTCCATTTCCCCCCCCCCCTATCCTACCCCGTTTTCCCCAAAACCCATTTTTCCCCCATAGTCCGTTTTTTGTGAATGGGCCCCTAATAGCCTAAACACATGAAAGGTTGCATTCGTATTCTCTCTCTCTCTCTCTCTCTCTCTCTTTTCTCTCTCTCTCTCTCTCTCTCTCTCTCTCTTGAAAAGACACAAATTGAATACGTATGCCAAAATTAATACCTACATACCTAAATAAATGCCCTTAATAAAGAAAGAAATAATAGAATACATATATAAAGAAAAAGATAAAAAAGTAAAAAAGAATACAAGTAAAATAAATAAATGAGAAAAAACAGGGAATATGTATATACCATAAGATTTGGTGAATTATTCAAACTTCATTCGGATAATATAGACGTTGTCACAAATTATACTACTAGGCAAATAATGAAAAAAGGGGGAAAGGGAATTAAAAAAAGAAAGATAGATAGAAAAAAAAGAAAGAAAGAAAGAAAGGAAGGAAGGGAAAGAAAGTAAGGTAGGTGAGAGGAGGGAAGGAAAGAACCAAAAACGAAGGAGATAACAAATGGTAAAAAAAAACCCCGAAGGTCTCCCACGGGGGGGTAAGTGAAAAAAAAATTTTGTTTAATTACTTAATTAGTTAGTTAGTTGTTAGTTATTTCTATTATTCTGAATTCATAATCATCTTCTCATAACGTCTTCAGGGCAAATCAATCCTCCCTGTCTTTCATTTCCTTCTTATTTTTTCTTTATCTTCCTATTTCCATTCTTCTTTTTTTTTTTTTGTTTTTTTCTACTCGCTTCATTTATTTTTTTTATTTTCTGATATATATGTATGTATATACACCTTGTTTTTTCTTTTTTTTAAAAAAAAACACAATTGCAAGTTAGAACAGACAGAAAGAGGCCCCTTTACTACTTGTAGTTGGTAGAAGCCAAAAAAAAAAGATAAAACTTATTAACTACCTAACTAATTAAATATCAAACTACTCCCTAACTAACTAACTACCTTACTTATATAACTAACTAACTAATTAACTATTCTTTCACATTTTTTTTCTTCACATTTTTGTCTTTGCTCGGCCGGGATTCGAACCGCAGCTTTTGGATGGGGTGGGCGTCTGAAGGCGTGCCTTTTCAGAGGATGTTTACCCCACTGCTAACAGACACCTACTTTATATTGAGAAATTTTGCCTTATGAAGTTCACTTTTGTTCCTCCCTAACCAGCAGCTAGTTAAAATATTCAGCTTTTTTCCGACACAAATCTGTTCGTATACCTGTTACGAGTTCCGGCAACTTTAGAAATTATGTGAACTCAGCACTGCAGAACATGACGCTATCCCCGTTCAAAACTGAAGGCAAAGGAAACCACATTGTCGTCCTCCTGAGGTTCAATACTAAAAACCGATTATTCCCTGTCAGGTTTCTCCCACAGCGTCCATGCTGTGTATCGCAGAAAGTCCCCCCTCCGCTAAACAGGGATAACATGTGAAACACAGAAGAAGCCAAGGGTAGGCAAGGCAGCCTTTTCTTCTCCATCTGGTTTATTTTTGCCAACTCTGCCCAGTTTGTTCTTGGTGCTGATGCTGACAGTGACAAAAATTTTTTATACTGATAAAATATAGCTGACAATGATCATCGTTTGCCTACTTCTCTTTCCCAGTCTTTGTTGATTTAAAACAATGAACGGCAGATCAACATGAAACTGTGTGGCGCCAATACACACTTACTGATAATGTGCCATGACTCTGAGAAAAAGTGCGTAGCAGAAACAGATTTGCATATGACTGTTAGTGTTTAAAAATATGAAGGCTATGAACAGGAAAATAATACAACCGAACGTGATTCAAAATCGATGCATTTACCCAAACACAAGCACAAAACTAATGTTACAACATCAAGCAATGTGGCAAAGACAGCGTCTAGCTCACAACAGAAGCTAATATGCACCACACACAGAAATTGTCAAACAAAACATTCACACACAAATAATGGCAACTATTGTGGAAAGAGGGAAGCCTTTGGGCAATCTGCTCCATGTTTATGGCCAAGTTCAACACATCACTTCTACCTGGAGCAAAGATGTTGTGAAAGGAAAATCCTCACTAGGACCCCTGGTGACTGTTGTGTTGGAAAGTTGTGGGGAAATGGACTAATATATGTGTGATTGACAGTCAAGGTTAGTTACAAATATGTTTAATACCACGATGTGGGATCCCTGTCCGATCAATGTTTTTTAAAGGCCAATTGTACAAAGTTGTTTTCCACATAAGTTTCGTATATCTGCCCCCCTCCTCACTCCATTTCCCCCCAGCCCTCATCCTACCCGTTCCCAAATCCCATTCCTCCATAGTCCCTTTTTTGTGAATGGGCCGGTAATAGCCCAAACCACAATGAAAGTGTTGCATTCGTATTCTCTCTCTCTCTCTCTCCTTCTCTTCTCTCTCTCTCTTCTTTCCTCTTTTTTCTCCTCTCTTCTCTCTTCCTTCTCTCTTCTCTTCTCTCTTCTCTTCTGAAAAGGGCACAAATTGAATATGTATGCAAATTAATACCTACATACTAAATAAATGTCTTAATAAAGAAAGAAATAATAATAATATATAAAGAAAAAGATAAATAAGTAAATAAGTATACAAGTCAATAAATAAATGAGAAAAAACGGGAATATGTCATTTTACCGTGAAGATTTTGGTGAATTATTCAAACTTCATTCAGGTAATATAGACGTTGTCACAATTATATACTAGAGCAAATAATGAAAAAAAGGGAAGAATAAAGAAAGAAAGATAGATAGATAGAAAAAAAAAGAAAGAAAGGAAGGAAGGAAGGAAGGAAGGAAGAAAGGAAGGAGAGAGGAGGGAAGGAAAAGAACCAAAAAGAAAGAGAGATAACCAAATGGTAATCAAAACTCCGAAGTCTGCACGGTGGGTAAGTGAAAAAAATTGATTATTACTTAATTGGGTTAGTTAGTTAGTTAGTTATTCTATTATTCTGAATTCATAATCATCTTCTCATAACGTCTTCATGGCAAATCAATCCTCCTGTCTTTCATTTCTTCTTATTTCTTTCTTTATCTTCCTATTTCATCTCTTCTTTGTTTTTTTTTTTTTTTTTCTACTCGCTTCATTTATTCTTTTTTTTTTCTGATATATTGTATTTTATATACCCCTTGTTTTTTTCTTTTTTTTTAAAAAAAAACCACAATTGCAAAGTTAGAGACAGACAGAAAGAGCTCTTTACTACTTGTAGTCTGGCAGAAGCCAAAAAAAAAAGTTTAAAACTTATTAACTACTAACTAAAAAAATTATCTAACTAACTACCTAACTAATAACTACCTTACTTACTACTTAACTAACTAACTAATTTAAAACTATTCTTCACATTTGTTTTTCTTCCATTTTTTTTCTTTGCTCGGCCGGGTTCCAACCCCCCGTTTTGGATGGGTGGGCGTCTGAAGGCGTGCCTTTTCAGACGGATGTTTACCCCACTGCAAAACAGACACCTACTTTATATTGAGAAATTTATCCCTTATGAAGTTCATTTTGTTCCTCCCAACCAGCAGCTAGTTCAAATATTCAGCTGTTTCCGACACAAATCTGTTCGTATACTGTTACGGAGTCCCCCGGCAACTTTAGAAAGTATGTAAAACTCAGCACTGCAGAACATGACGCTATCCGTTCAAAATGAAGGCAAAGGAAACCACATTGTCGTCCCCCTGAGGTTCAATACTCTAACCGATTACCCCTGTCAGGTTTCTACCACAGCGTCCATGCTGTGTATCGGCAGAAAGTGCCCCCCAGTAAACAGGGATAACACTGTGAAACACAGAAGAAGCCAAGGGTAGCAAGGCACCCTTTTTCATCTCATTGGTTTATTTTACCCAACTTGCCCAGTTTGTTCTATGGTGCTGATGCTGACAGTGCCCAAAATTGTTTATACTGATAAACATATAGCTGACAATGATCATCGTTTGCTGCTTCTCTTTCCCAGTCTTTGTATGATACTCAAAACAATGAACGGCAGATCAACATGAAACTGTGTGGCCCCAAATTTACACACTTACTGATAATGTCCCATGACTCTGAGAAAAAGTGCGTAGCAGAAACAGATTTGTATGACTGTTAGTGTAAAAAATACTGAAGGTTTATGAACAGGAAAAAAATACAACCGAACGTGATTCAAAATCGATGCATTTACCCAACACACAGCACAAAACTAATTGTTACAACATCAAAGCACATGTGGCAAAGACAGCGTCTAGCTCACAACAGAAGTAATATGCACCACCACACAGAAGCTTGTCAACAAAAATTCAACACAAATAATGGCAATATTGTGGAAAGGGGGGAAGACCTTGGTCAATCTGCTCCATGTTTATGGCCAAGTTCAACAATCATTCTACCTGGAGCAAAAATGTTGTGAAAGGAAATCCTCACTGGACCCATGGTGACTGTTGTGTTGTAAAGTTGTGAAAGTGGACTATTACTATGTGTGATTGACAGTCCAAGGATTGTTACAAATATGTTTAATACCACGATGTGGGATCCATGTCACGATCAATGTTTGTAAAGGCCAATTGTACAACGTTGTTTCCACATAAGTTTCGTATATCTGCCTCCCTCCTCCTCCATTTCCCAAACCTCATCCTACCCGTTCCCAAATCCCATTCCTCCATAGTCCCTTTTTTGTGAATGGGCCGTAATAGCCTAAAACCACATGAAAGTGTTGCATTCGTATTCTCTCTCTCTTCCTCTCTTCTCTCTTCTCTCTCTCTCTCTCTTCTCTCTCTCCTCTTCTCTCTTTTCTCTCTCTCTTCCCCTCTCTCTTTTTCTCTCTCTCTCCTCGGGGTGAGTTGATGTCAGCGAGATGGGCCAGACGTGTTTTTCTCCACTGTAACAATTATGTGGTTTTTCGCTAATTACGTTAAAAGAACTCGCCTACAGGAATATTTGAGTTACAATAATTAGAAAAGTGTGTGCTGTTTTTGCAGATGTGAAAATTAAGTGAAGTGTTGAACATGCGATTCACAGGTGCAATTTCAAGTGGCATGCGGATTTTCCTCTTACGTACTTGTGCTTCATGGCGAAGCGAGTCGCCTTTGTAAAGAAGATGAAGACACGGGTGATTACGACAAGGAAACAAAGTGGACATACTTGTTTTTGTTTTTGTGGCGGCGTATCTCCTGTGTTGTGGGGACGTGGAGTTGAATCCTGGACTGACCACGACAAACCAGACAGTGCGCGGACAGACGCTGACAAAAACCCGTTCCGTCTGTACCCCTGCACGTTTTAGTGACTTCGCCTGCCAGCGGATACTGCACGAATATTCTAGACGCCATCCAGCGACAGGAGGGAAAAGGTTCGAGTCATTGGAAGCTCGCATGGAACTCATGAGACAAGACCTTAGTGCAATCAAAAAGATATTGGTTTGTCAAAATGAAATGTGACGAAATAAGATAAACGCTGTGGTAAACTGGAAAGTGACAGTAACAAGTGCTTTCTTTACTTCAAGTATCACGGCTGATATCAATGAACTGTATGCAGAGAGAGAAAGCAGCAAAAAAAAAATGCAACTACTCACAAAAACAACCAGCGGACCACCAAGCAACTAACACGATGAGGGAGGAGGTGGACAGACTGGGGGGTCTCCGACGAGACAACCTCCTTTATGTTTGGGGTGCCTGCAGCAGATGGGGGGAGACCTTCGACCCTGTGCCAGAGCAGTGACGGACATCCTGAACAGCGTGGAGACGGGACAAGACGTGGACAACGGACGACATTGCTCGGGCCATCGTGTAGGCCAGACCCAGAAATGGGGGAAACCCGGCCTGTGATTGTCAAATTCAGCAGGTGGAAGGACAAAATGTCAGTTATGAAAACAAGGAATTCCGTGCCAGACTGAAGGACAAGGGAGTAAACTGTAGCCAATGACCTCACCCACAGCAACCCAGTATTGTCGCCCAGGCCAAGAAAGGGGAAAGGTGGCTTTCTTCAGAAAGGGGCAGTTAGTAGTGCAGCCCAGACGACCTGACCCAAGAACGTATGCGGGGGGTGTGGATTCCGACTCTACGCGGTCATCAACAACAGCGGCTGCCCCCTGCGTGACACTGTAAACAAACAGGTCAGAGGTGACAGTGTACCGTGCGGCACAGCCAACGCGGGGATTCCCCTACTCGTCCGTCGCCATCTCGGCAGGCCGGCAGCCCAAGGTCATCACGTGCAAGTCGTGATTGCAGGGGTCACGGCAGTCGGGCGTGCGGGAGTTTTTCAACGCACGCAATCAAGGCCAGGAAACACTCGGACAGCACGCCTGTGAACAAGACCCAGGCAGGTACCCACTTCCTCGTCGTTCAGACAGGAACGTTAAAAAAACAATAGGACAGGCTTGGCCATCCATGTGATTTGAAATTCCTGACTTTCAATATTGAAAACTTGTACACGAAACTGACCGATATCTCTTTCATAAAATACATTGAACTATTTGATTTCGTTTGCTTGACAGAACTTTTGTGGATAACACTTTTGACTATTCTGGAATTTCATTAACTTTTTGAAATATTATGTACCTGCAAAAAAGTTATAAACAAGGAAGAAATTCTGGTGGGTTACTGTTTTAGTACGCAGATGTACCAACATATATAACACATATAAAGATTGATTGTGAAAATACTGTGGTTGTGAAATTAGATAAGTGTGTTTTTAAGGTCGATAAGGATGTGCTTTATTATTGCAACATACGTTGCTCGGAGAACAGTCCTTTATACAGTAACAAAATGCAAAAAGATGGAATTGTTTTACTAGAGAAGCTATCATGAACATTATGAATGAGGAAGAGTTATATCTTGTGATCTGTGGGGATCTAAATGCGAGGAAGGGTGGAAGCAACTAACTGGAATGAAGTACTTACTGTTCTCCTATGATGATGTCGATGATAATGATGTTGATATTTATAACCGACAGTCAAAAGATTTGTTGATCAATAACTTTGGTGAGTCTTTGCTGAATTTGTGTTTTATGTTGGACTGTATTATTGTGAACGGTGCATGTGTTGGTGATTTTGATGGTCAGTTTACATATGTTTCACCACATGGTACTAGTGTTATTGATTACTTTATAATCACTAAAGGGCTGTTTTCAAGTAATTGTCATTTACATATTGGAGACCGTGTGGATTTGGCATTTGCCAGTCGAGTTTACTTGGAAATGTGGTCTTGATTGTATAGACAATTTAGAACTGTAGAGAATGAGGAAAATTGTATGTGTGGTCTGAAGATTACTTGTTAGGAGTACACACATGAGTTAAATTCACATGTGTTCCACAGCCATATCCAAGGAGCTGTTCAAGCTCTTTCAGTCGATGTCAACACTTCTCTAGATATATTTGTTAAAACATTGTATGGAGCTGCTGCTCCATGATTCGAACTGTAGGCAATAAGAAGAAAAACGTAAATGAATGGTATGACAAACAATGCGCCCAAAAGAAAGAACGGTCCCGACGTTACCTTAAACTATTCCAAAGGTCAACAAAAGAGTAATGAGCGCACAGAGATAAGTATGTGGATGAAAGGAGACTATATAAAGAACTTTTATTCTGCAAGAAAAAAGAATTTGACAATGAAAGGATAATTAAATTAAAACAGTCAACCAACGACCCAAGGTATTCTGGAGAATAATCAGATCTGTGAACAGAAAAAATGTAGTGCGCAATGATATTTCTATGGACCAGTGGTACGAACATTTCCACGGATATTTAATATGATGACACCTGGGCTGGATCAAGAGGAAACTTAGCAGCAGAACTAATGGACAGTTCAGCGAGCCACTTTTTAACGACCCTATTTCTCAGGAAGAAGTTGTTATCTAGTATAAATAAACTTAAAGCCGGTAAAAGTTCTGGTACTGATATGATACTTGGTGAATGCTTAAACATGCCAATGAAACGGTAATTAAATTTCTCGTAGTGCTTTTCAATAAGATATTTGAACAGGGCATTTTTCCAAAGACTGGTGTAAATCCATTATTATTCCAATTTACAAGAAAGGGGATGCTAATCTACCAGATAATTACCGTGGTGTGGCATTAACAAGTATCGTGAGCAAAGTGTACACATTTATTCTGAATAAGCGACTTTCACGAGGGCAGAAGTTGAAGGAAAATTAGCTGAGGAACAAGGTGGGTTTAGAGCAGGATATAGTACAATTGATCACATTTTTACTTTACACTCGGTCGTTGAAAAATATTTAGCAAAACATTCTAAGCTCTATGTAGCTTTCGTCGACTTTAGGAAAGCATTTGATTTGTTGACAGAAATGTCTTATGGCATGTGTTAAGGAGAAGTGGCGTTGATGGAAAAATGTATAAAGCACTTCGGGGAGTTTATGACTCAGTCATTGCATGTGTAAGAGATAAGCATTCATACTCTGATTTTTTTTTTGTCCGAGAGGAGTAAAACAAGGATGTGTACTCAGCCCAATTATGTTCTCCTTTTTTGTCAATGAATTAGCCGTAGAATTAATCAGGGAAGGGAAGCACGGGAATCCAGATGGTACCAGGAACTTCAGAATTATTTTTTGCTTTTTGCAGACGACGTTTTTTTGCTCTCAGATACTGTTATAGGTTACAGAATCAGCTGAACAATCTGAAAAAGAGGCTGACAGATAGTCTAGAAGTAAATCTAGATAAGACTAATATTATGGTTTTCCGTAAAGGTGGTTATCTTGGAATAAGAAAAAAAATGGACATATGGAAACGAAGATATAAGAGTAACAAACACATACAAATACTTAGGCTTGATATTTAAACAAAGTTAAGTATGAATGTTTGCCCTTCTAGACATGAGCAGAAAAGGTAAATTAGGCGTTATTGAAATTCTAAATCACTAAAGAAATACCATACAATTGATCCTTCCCTATTCTGGAAGCTTTTTGATACTCAGATTGAGCCATATTGACTTTATGCGCAGAAGTATGGGGGTTAGAAGATACAGGGTTAATAGAAAAAGTACATACTTTTGCCATTAAACGTTTCCCTGGGTATCCACTACACTCTTCAAAAAAAATTGAGTTACGGAGAGAGAAACAGGAAGATATACTTTGCTCGTTCGAACTGCTGTAAAATGTGTTAAATACTGGCTGCGGCTGGTAAAACTACCAACAAATTTAGAATGTGTAGGAAGCCTATGATATGTTGTTATTAAAATTAGAAGCAGGCAAATACAATTGGGCATCAAAGTTAGGAACACTCTAACAGAAAATGGTTTTGGTGTAGTATGGTTGTGTCAAGGTGTTGGTCGGGGGGAGGGGTTTTATCAGAATTTAAAGGGAAAAGAATTGTTTCATGTTACAAACAAAATTTTGGACTCAGAAATTGAAGATAATGATAAAATATGAGTGGTCCCGTTTTTTTAAAATTACGTTTGAAGTGAGAGGTATCTAACTTTGATAACGAAAAAAAAGATGAGGGAAGATCTGGTAAAGTTTAGATTAAGAGTGCATGGTCTGGCGCTGCAAACATGGTTTATGACCAGCGAACGAAGTGTTGACTGCCCAATGTGCGGTCAAAATAAGGAAGATGAAGTGCACTTTCTTTTTCATTGTTGCTTCTTGTCAGATATTCGCCGAAAATATCTTTTTTCAATTTGACTCATGTTGAGCCTACAGTAAGGGGGTTTAATTAATCTTTTGGCAACAGATAATGATGCAACTATCATTGGTCTTGTAAGTATTTAACTGATGCTACCAAGCGAGAAAAAGAAGCTAGAACTTAATGACAACAGTATTTTTAATCTAATGTTCCTTGTTTTGTCTTAGTATGTTCTTTTGAAATTTTAGTGGATGGCCATGTAGTTCGTGCGTGTGTGTTTTGTGTGTGTTGTGTGTGTGTGTGTGTGTGTGTGTGTGTGTGGGTGTGGTGTGTGCGCGCGCGGCCCCCGGCGCACAAGAGCTTACTGCGTTTGGAACAGCAAGGTCGGGAATGGAGAAGGGAAAGGTGGGGTGTGGGAAGGGGGGGGGGGGGGGGGGAGGGCGTCGGGCGGTCGGGGATCTGTCGGATTAGAGGGTGAGGTTGGGAGGAGGGATGGAAGAATGTGAGCTTGCGTTTACTGTTTATGTTTGTTCGTGCAGGTGGAGAGAAGGGATTGGGAACTGGGTTTTGGGAATAAAGGGACGGGAACGGTAGCGTAGGAAAGGACGTTCTGTACGGAAGTCTTTTAATCAGATTTGATCGTTTACGTGTGAGCAGTTTGATATAAATATCTGTACCATCTGACAATGTGAGCGATCCTTTAATTCTTTACGTTATGATGTTTTTGTTTATTTCATCATTTAGTTTCCTTTTACTTTAATGATACAAAAGTGTATTTTCTTTATACTTTCATGATGCAATGTGTCCAGAAGTATGTTTACCCCCTTGCCTTAATGGCCCCTATAGCTGAAGGCAATAATCATCAAAGCGTAAAGCGTTTTCTCTCTCTTCTCTCTCTCTCTCTCTTCTCTCTCTCTCTCTCTCTCTCTCTCTTCTCTTTTCTTCTTCTTCTTGAAAGACACCCAAAATTTAATACGTATGCAATTTAAAACTACTTTCCTAAATAAATGTCTTAATAAGAAAGAAATAATAAATATATACATAAAGAAAAAACTAAATAAGTAAATAAGTAAAAAGTCAATAAATAAATGAGAAAAAAAGGGAATATGTCATATTTCCATAACAGATTTTGGTGAATTATTCACACTTATTCAGGATAATACAGACGTTGTCACCCAAATTTTACTATAGAGCAAATAATGAAAAAAGAGGGAAGAATAAAGAAAGAAAGATAGATAGATAGAAAAAAAAAAGAAAGAAGAAAGGAAGGAAGGAAAAGGGAAAGGGAAAAAAGGAAGGAGAGAGGAGGGAAGGAAAAGAACCAAAAAAGCAAGAGAGATAACAAATGGTAAAAAAACTCCGAAGTCTGACGGGGGTAAGTGAAAAAAATTGATTAATTATTAATTAGTTAGTTAGTTAGTTAGTTCTATTATTCTGAATTCATAATCATCTTCTTAACGTCTTCATGGCAAATCAATCTCCCTGTCTTTCTTTCGTTCTTTTTTCTTTCTTTATCTTCCTATTTCCATCTTTCTTTTTTTTTTGCTTTTTTTTACTCGCTTCATTTATTCTTTTTTATTTTTGATATATATGTTTGTATTACACCTTGTTTTTTTCTTTTTTTAAAAAAAAAACACAATTGCAAAGTTAGAGACAGACAGAAAGAGGCTCTTTACTACTTGTAGTCTGGTAGAAGCCAAAAAAAGATAAAACTTATTAATACCTAACTAATTAAATATCTAACTACTACCTAATAATAAACTACCTTACTTACTACTTAACTAACTAACTAATTAATATTCTTCACATTTTTTTTCTTCACATTTTTTTTCTTTCCTCGCCGGATTCGAACCACAGTTTTGGATGGGTGGGGTCTGAAGGCGTGCTTTTCAGACGGATGTCTTACCCCATGTAACAGACCCTACTCTATATTGAGAAATTTATGCCTTTGAAGTTCACTTTTGTTCCTCCCTAACCAGCAGTAGTTCAAATATTCAGCTGTTTCCGACACAAATCTGTTCGTATACCTGTTACGAGTCCCCCGGGGCAATTTAGAAAGTATGCTGAACTCAGCACTGCAGAACATGACGCTATCCCGTTCAAAATGAAGGCAAAGGAAACCACATTGTCGCCCTCCTGAGGTTCAATACTATAACCGATTATTCCCTGTCAGGTTTCTACCACAGCGTCCATGCTGTGTATCGCAGAAAGTGCCCCCTCCAGCTAAACAGGGATAACACTGTGAAAACAGAAGAAGCCAAGGGTAGGCAAGGCAGCTTTTCTCTCCATCTGGTTTATTTTGCCAACTCGCCCAGTTTGTTCTTGGTGCTGATGTGACAGTGACAAAATTGTTTATACTGATAAACATATAGCTGACAATGATCATCGTTTGCCTGCTTCTTTTCCCAGTCTTTGTATGATACTCAAAACAATAAACCCGGAGATCAACATGAAACTGTGTGGCGCCAATACACACTTACTGATAGTGTGCCATGACTCTGAGAAAAAGTGCGTAGAGAAACAGAATTTGCATATGACTGTTAGTGTAAAAATATGAAGGCTATGAACAGGAAAATAATACAACCGAACGTGTTTCAAAATCGATGCATTTACCCACACACAGCACAAGACTAATGTTACAACATCAAGCACATGTGGCACAGACAGCGTTAGCTCACTACAGAAGCTATATGCCCACCACACAGAAATTTGGGTCAACAAAACATTCACACACAAATAATGGCAACTATTGTGGAAAGAGGGAAGACCTTGGTCAATTTTGCTCCATGTTTTATGGCCAAGTTCAACACATCACTTCTCCCTGGAGCAAAGATGTTGTGAAAGGAAATCCTCACTAGGCCCCGTGGTGATGTTGTGTTGTAAAGTTGTGAAGTGGACTATTACTATGTGTGATTGACAGTCCAAGGATTAGTTACAAATAGTTTAATACCACGATGTGGGATCCCTGTCACGATAATGTTTGTAAAGGCCAATTGTACAAAGTTGTTTCCACATAAGTTTCGTATATCTGCCTCCCTCCTCATCCATTTCCCCCAGCCCTCATCCCTACCCCGTTCCCAAATCCATTCCTCCATAGTCGTTTTTTTTTGAAAGGGCCGTAATTAGCCTAAACCACATGAAAGTGTTGGGATTCGTATTCTCTCTCTCTCTCTCTCTCTCTCTTCTCTCTCTCTCTCTCTCTCTCTCTCTCCTCTCTCTCTCTTCTCCTCTTTTCTTTCTGAAAAACACAAAATTTAATATGTATGCAAATTAATACCCAATTTCCTAAATAAAGTCTTAATAAAGAAAAAAATAATAAAAACATATATAAAGAAAAAAATAAATAAGTAAATAAATATCAAATCAATAAATAAATGGAAAAAAAAAAGGGGAAAATGTCATATACCATAAAAATTTTGGGAATTATTCAAACTTCATCAGGATAATATAGACGTTGTCACAATTATATACTAGAGCAAATAATGAAAAAAGAGGGAAGAATAAAAAAAGAAAGATAGATAGATAGAAAAAAAAAAAAAAGAAAAAAAGGAAGGAAGGAAAGGAAAGGAAAAAAGGAAAGGGAGAGGGGGAAGGAAAAAACCAAAAAAACAAAGAGTACCAAAAAGGAACAAAAACCCCAAGTTGCAGGTGGGTAAAAAAAAAAAATTGATTAAAAACTTAATTATTTGTTAGTTAGTTAGTTCTATTTTCTGAATTCATAATATCTTTCCCTAACGTCTTTTATGGCAAATAAAACCCCCTGTCTTTTTTCCCTTTTTATTTCTTTCTTTATCTTCCTTTTTTCTTTTTTTTTTTCTGTAATATGTAGTATAACACCTTTTTTTTTTTTTTTAAAAAAAAAAAAACAATTGCAAGTTAGAGACGCAAAAGAGCCCTTTATACTTTAGCTGGTAGAGCCAAAAAAAAAAGATAAAACTTATTAATACCAACAATTAAAAATCTAACTAACTAACTACCTTTTTAAATTACAATTAAAAAACTATTCTTCAATTTTTTTTTCCCTTTACATTTTTTTTTTTGCCGGCCGGGATTCGAAACCCCCAGTTTTTGGATGGGTGGGCGGCTGAAAAGGCGTGCCTTTTCAGACGGATGTCTTACCCCACTGCTAAACAGACACCTACTTATATTGAGAAATTTTGCCTTTTGAAGTTCCTTTTGTTCCTCCCAACAGCAGTGGGTTTAATATTTAGCTGTTTCCGACACAAATCTTTGTATACCTTTCCCAGTCTCCGGGAAAATTTTAAAAGTATGCTGAACTCAGCACTGCAGAACGACGCTATCCCCGTTCAAAACTGAAGGCAAAGGAAACCAACATTGTCGTCCCTCCCGGGTTCAAAACTTAAACCGTTTTCCCCGCAGGTTTACCACAGCGTCCATGCGTGTAGCAGAAAGTGCCCCCCAGCTAAACAGGATAACACGTGAAAACAGAAAAACCAAGGGGAGGCAAGGGAGCCCTTTTTATCTCCTCTGGTTTATTTTTTCAACTCGCCCCGTTTGTTCATGGTGCTGATGCTGACAGTGCAAAATTGTTTTCTGGGTTTAAAAAAAGCTGACAATGATCTCGTTTGCCCGCTTCTCTTTCCCCTCTTTGATATACTCAAAACAAGAACGGCAGATCAAAAATGAAACTGTGTGGCGCCAATAACACACTGTATGTGCCTGACTTAAAAAAGTGCGTAGCAAAAAAAGATTTGCATATGAGTTAGTGTAAAAATACTGAAGGCTAGAAAAAGGAAAATAATACAACCCAAGTGATTTAAAAAAAGATGCATTTACCCAACACAAAACACAAAAAAAATGTTACAACATCAAGCACATGTGGCAAGACAGCGAAGCTCCTTTAAAAACAATATGCACCACCACACAGAACTTGTCAACAAAACATTCACACACAAATAATGGCAACTATTTTGGAAAGAGGGAAGACCTTGGGCAAACGCTCCATGTTTTGGCCCAAATTCAACACATCACTTCTACCCGGGGCAAAGTTTGTGAAAAGGAAATCCTCCCAGGACCCCCGGTGATGTTGTTTGTAAAGTTGTGAAGTGGACTATTATAGTGTG
>JAMYXO010001352.1:7500-17500 GCA_033310375.1 Conus canariensis
GTGTATCATAACTGAAGAAAGTTCAGGAAAGAACAAAAGTGCTGATCGTAGCTAAAAGTTTGAGAGAGGGTGCGGGTGGAGTTATGTATGGAAGTTGAGGGAACAGAGGTGATGGGAGGGGGGAGGGGGTGGACGGGATGGAGTGTGTGTTGCAGGAATGTAGATGTAGTTAACTGTATGGAGTACGATTCAATGGAATAAATTTATGGACTCTGCAAGACTTCAGTGGAACACACTGAGTTAAGTCAGGTGGAAATAGATTTGAACCGCTGATAAATTGTGAGGTTCTGGAGTCTGAAACATTTTTATTGGTCAGTCAATCCCGTTCCCTCTCCCTGTCTCCCTCCCTCCCTCCCTCTCTCTCTCTCTCTCTCTCTCTCTCTCTCTCTCCAGTGTATTTCTATGAGGGTAGCATTTTCTCCAACAGGCGTATGGTCTTTGTTACTGAATCGTAGTAAATTGAATCTGACGAAGGGAAAGGTGAATACCAGGGATTACATTACTGCATTCCCGAACTTCCTGCTGTGTCCTCCTGTCTTCTATTTCAACCCTCACCGACAGGTTTATTGTCTCCTGTTTCTTCTGTGTGTTGCTTTTTCTACTGATTTCCGCAATCGATACTTTTGTTCGTGCTTTTTGTTTTGAAATGTTGTTGTTGTTGTGTCCAGTGCTGTCTTGTACTTCGATTTAATGCTCAACGTCTCCCTCTGTTCCTTGTTTGTTAGTAACTTTTGTCTGAGGTTAAAGGTAATTTCTTCTGCTCCTTTGGCCTCCTATTTTCTGGCACTGTTATCCATTGTTAACTTTGTTCAAAGACTGATGTGATTGGGAGCACAGAAGCATTGGATAAGGTAACTGGAAGAGTTCATGAGTTCTGGACATCCAATAAACATATGTGTTTTGTTTCTGTTGTGTTTCTGTCACTGATTTCTGTTTTACTATATTTCTCTTGATGCCTGTCATTTTGGTTTTTAATTTTGTCTGCAGTTTTTTTGTCCCCTGTCTCTGTTGTAGTCTTTTGTTTATTCCTGCTTTCGTTATGTTTCCACTTTTTCCTTCTTATCTGTTATTTGGATTGCTTTCTGCTGTTTTGCTTGGCATTTGTTCATTCTGTTTCTGTCGAGCTTTTCTGCTTTGTACCTCATCTGCTGTCTGCTTGTTCCATCGTTATCCGCTGCTTTTGTTTTTCTCTGTTTTTGCAGTAGATATCTGTTCTTTCTGATGAAGTCGGGTGTTTCTCTTGGCATTTCTTGTGTGCTGTTATCTGTTATTTCTGCTGGTTTCTGTCGTTTCTGTGGCTACCTGCTGTTCCTTTTATCATGTCCTATTTTTCTACTTATCTGCAGGTGCTCTTGTGTCTGTGGTTTCCGGTTTCATCCGTCATTTCTTTCCTTGTCTGATGTGTTAGTAACTACTGGCCGTTTGTGTTGTTTTCTGGTACTTCTGATGTTATCAGCTATTCTTTCTTTTTGTTTTCGTTGTTTTCTGATACTTTGTATTGGTGTACACAGTCTGCATTGCTCTCTGTTGGATTTGATATTCTTGTTGCTTCCTGTTGATTTTTGTTGGCTGTTAAAGGGGCACAAATTCACGTTGACTGCAAATCTTCAAAACAGGATTAAGAAAAAGATTGACATTCAGGTATAGTTACAAAACTGTCCCAACTTTAATGTCCTGAAGAAATCGATTTTTTTTCCAAAGAATATTTCCTTTGCGGACTTGGAACGTAACATTCTCTCAAAAGTGGAAAGTGGAAACATATCCCAATAGTTGTTCATATTTATGCCATGCTAGATATAGGCCTCTGTGCAATTAAGCAAAAAACACCCCCCCCCCCCCCCCACACACACACACACAAAAGCAAAAGCAAAAAACCTAGCTAAGAAAACAAACACACTGAAAACAAAAATTCCAGAAATAAATTCTCCTTCATCTAATACAAAAATAAAAGATACGCAATTCAAGGGAAACAAAAAAGCCAAACGTTTATCACGTAAGACTCCAGCGCACTCAGATACACATACTGAAATGTCTGTTTTTTGCTTGTGGTTTCCTTGATGTTCTTTGTAAACCCCCGGCGCCTGTATATATATATATATATATATATATATATATATATATATATATAGTGTGTGTGTGTGTGTGTGTGTGTGTGTGTGTGTGTGTGTGTGTGTGTGAAAATGATGCATCAAAACAAACAAACAAACCAACCCCATGATTCCCTAAGGACGTCTCACGTTGACAGCAAGAATCACTTGTCTTCCACACCAGCCTCCGTCCCGATGTCAATATTGGTCGTTTTGTTAAAGGATATCTCTGCATGGAATCTTCTTCACTGTTTCCAGTGCATCACATAATAATAGTCTGTTTCCTTTTTCTTCTGAATGTTGTTGTTGTTGTTCTTGTTGTTGTTGTTTTTTCTTGTTGCTGTTGTCCTGAGTGTCATGTTATAAGCGCACGCGCACGCGCGCGTGTGTGTGTGTGTGTGTGTGTGTGTGTGTGTGTGTGTGTGTGTGTGTGTGTGTGCGTGCGTGCGTGTGTGTGTGTGTGTGCGTGTGTGTGTGTGTGTGTGTGTGTGTGTGTGTGTGTGTGTGCGTGCGTGTGCGTCATGCATACGTGTTCGTTCTTCATTTGAACATCTGTTTATCAGATGTGATGTGAAAAAAGTGGTGATGTGTTGGAGTTGAGGCAGAGTGAAGGATGGGGGATGAGGAGAGGGTTGAGGCGCGGGGGGAGGGGTGGGGGAGGTAACATTTCTGTGTAACTGACATGGCTGGAAACTTTTTCTGTTCGTTGATTTGTGTGAACTGAGTTGTAAGGAATGAACTGAATGTGGAGGAATAGGAGAGGTTGAGTGTTGAAGCCGATGAAAAACTGACCAGGCATGTATCAAAGGTCTTCAATCTTTTACATCCATATAACAATAAGTTTTTTTTTTTTAATTTAAAGGACCAAGAATTTTGTCACTCAGCCTGTCAACCAGCTAACCAGCCAGCCAACCGGTCAGCCAGATGGGTTGACTGATTACCAATTAGTCAGCAAAAAGAAAAAAATAACAACTACCCAGCTTCCCTTTTTCTCTGTCTTCTTTACTTTCCTCCCTTTTCGAGGTCCGAACTACCCACCCATTCATAACATTCCTCTATCCACACAAATGTATCAGCTGACTCTCAGCGCACGAACCAAAGAAGACCTAACAGATATCCAACCACTCATTCACGAACCTGCTTCACAGAGTTCATACCACAGCGAAATAAGATAGGTCAGTATGAACAGGTTTGTCCAACTTTCTGTCAACACGCACTGGCAAGGCTGGGCCACAAGGAAGAGAAGTAAGGAGATGAAGAAAAGAGGAAGAGGAAATAGGAGTTGGTAACTCGATGGAAGAGGAGAACAAAATAGTGACGAGGTGGACGTAAGGTAATGGTTAGGTAAGGTAATGTTGCTCATTGCTTATCCGACCGCAAAGGGCTACATCAGGGCTGTCACCACGTTGAAGCAAACTCCCAAGTCATAAAAAAGCACCGTTCACACATCTCTTTAAAATACACCTTCTAAAAACGCATAAAAAACATCGTTAAAATCTTTCTTCCGTAAAATCTTAGATGAAAAATGTCAATCTCTTTCAGAAAGTCAAAGATCACATCAGGCGGGACACCTCTGAACAAAGTCTTCATGGAGTCTGCTGTAAAGTGTTCATGTCTCACATCGTGCAAGTCCCAGCACTCTAAAAGAATGTGTCTAACTGTAAGTGGAACACGATTTGGAATGCACCACGGAGCTTCTTCACCTTTTAAAAGATAAGAATGGGTGTAAAACGAGTGGCCTGTATGCAAACGGCACAAGACTGTTTCATCTTCACGGCCATCGTGGGAACATGGTATAAACCCTTTCAAGTTTGCTGGGATTTCGTACAATTTGTTATCCACCTGCGAATTCCATTCCTCTTGCCAGAGGTCTTTGACATAAGCCTGTGTTTTGGGTTTCAGATCAGTGTGAGGCACAGACAACGTGATCAACTTTTCCTCTGTGGCACTCTCGGCAAGTTGATCAACAACCTCGTTGCCTCGAATGCCCACATGGCTGGAACCCAAGCAAAAACTATGTTGCATCCATCTGATTTCAGAGAGCTGTACAGTTCGAAAACTTTCAGCAGCTCAGGGTGCCTGAGATTACGGCCGGGGAACGGCCTCCAAAGCAGAAAGCGAGTCTGATAACATGAGGTGGACGTGAGGAAAAGGGGAACAGAGTAGGGTGGGGGTAGGGGTTGTTAAAACAGTAAGGAGAGGAACAAGAGGAAGTATGAAAGGGGAGGAAATGAGAAGAAAGGAGTCAAGAGATACCCTTTAACATTCGATATTATCGTTTGGAGCTAAGATCGCCCTGTACAGATAGCGTCATCTTCACCTCGTGACGAGGTGGAAGACAAGAAGGGGGAGGGAGGTAAAAGACGGCGAAGAAGAAGAAGGGGCGAGGATGTGCAAGAGGCAGAGAATGGGGCAGGAGGAGAGGAATGGATTGACGAAGAAGAGAAGGAGAAGATGTAACGTAAGGCAAGAATGGAAAAGGAGTGAAATGTAGAGAAGAGGAAGAAGTAGACAAAAAAAGATATCCGCATAACACTGAAAAGTTACGTTCATGTATTATTCTTCCACATCATCCTGCGTAAGCTGTCGGACTACCGTTCGTCACATCTTCCTCTTTATCATGAATGATCCATCCGATCTGCTGATATGTTATGTTCTGTGATCAGCCGACCGGCTAGTTCACGTCTCTCTCTCTCTCTCTCTCTCTCCTCTCTCTCTCTCTCTCTCTCTCTCTCTCTGTCTCTCTGTTTCTGTCTCTCTCTCTCTCTCTCTTTCTCTCTCTGTGTGTGTGTGTGTGTGTGTGTGTGTGTGTGTGTGTGTGTGTGTGTGTGTGTGTGTGTGTGTGTGTGTTTCACGTTTTGCTTTACTCAGTACACGTAAGGCACAGATTCGATCTTGCCGAACAGTATTTCCAGCATTTGTGTTGCTCTGGATTGCTGCTGAGAAACAAGGGGATCACAAAAACTCTGGGCTGCGTATCAATAGGACCCCCCCCCACACACACACACACACTCCCATCACCATCACAAGACAACCACTGGCGATAAAACCTGAAAGTGATTCAAGAATGGATAAACGGTATGATCTACAGAATCGCCTCGTTATTTTGTCAGCTTGAGTGGTTAGCTTGGTAAAATTATTTGTGGGATTATCATCTGATGAAAACATCGCCAAAGTCCAGCGCTAGAGACCCTACATACCCATTAACACTTGACACCATTATTTACTAATGACATCGCCCTTTATAGACAGCGTCATCTTTTATCAGCTAACGTCACCGGTTATATCTGACGTCACACCCTGTGCGACTGACAGCACCCTCGACAGAGAACGTCATTTCATTTCTAAATTATAATGTTAACGGGCTTCTTCAAAAGTTAGATAACATTGATTTCATTAATTTCATCATTTCGTTCGACTTTATCTGCCTTACTGAAACGTTCATTGGATTTAACTTCGAATCATTACTTTTTAAAGATTTTATGATATTTACGTCAAAAGCAAAAAAACTCTCTCAACAAGGGAGGTACTCCGGTGGTGTCATAGTTATGATTAGAAAACGTTACGCTGATTTCATAGAAAGAATCCAGACAGACCAGGAAAACGTTGTAGTTTTGAAGATTCGCAGTGACTTATTTTGCGCGGACAAAGATGTAATGTATATTTGTTCTTATATCCCCCCACATGACTCAACATTCTGGATGACCCAGCAGGGTACTTATGGTGTTGAACTATTAGAACAGTGCTTAACAGACTTGCATGACACTTATGATGACTTCTACATGTTGCTGAATGGGGACCTAAATGCAAGAACTGCAGACACAAATTACTCTTTTTCTGATGACAGAAACGATTTCGATCCAACATTCCCAGCTCACAATAGCTTTTCAAGAAAATCACAAGACAGTTATGTAAATAATTTTGGTGACCAACTCATTGAATTATGTGACATGTTTGATTGTATTATACTGAATGGACTGAGTGAATCAAATTTTGATGATAACTGTACATATATAGGAGCTTCTGGGGAAAGTACAGTTGACTATTTTCTTGCATCCATTGATTTATTTTCATCTAGTCATTTCATATCTTTTGATGTTGAGAATATAATTGAATCGGATCATCTGCCAGTTAGTCTGAAAATAGAAATAAGTAAAAAAGATAATGATTGCTTTCCTGATACGCAACCAGCTCAAACAACAGAGAGGGAAAGATTTGTTTGGAATAAGGATTATGAAGATGAATTTGTCAAATCATGGGAGAGTGGAGATATACAAAACAAATTACGTAAAGCAGCAAATAATTTAGACAACGATGTAGATGGCTCCTTGGAAACATTTGTACAATGCTTAAAAGAATCTAGCAAATGCATGCTGAAACGCAGCGGTACATACAGGAAGAAAAGGTCAGAATGGTTCGACGATGAATGTCGCAAAGTCAAAAAAGAAACTAGGAGAAAATTAAACTATTTCAGAGCATTACACAAAGAATCCTCAATTCAGAAAGAAGAAATGAAAACTAAGGTTGAAGAAGCCAGAGTTATATATGTCGATGCAAGGAAGAAGTCTAAACACTTATTAAGGATGAAAAAACAAGTTTTTAGAAAAAACAAATTAGAAATATTAACCAAGGAGATTCATAATTCGTCGGAATTTTGGAGGCATCTTAGAAACATGGGATGCGCAAAAAGACAAAGAATTATTAATGACATTAGTATTGATGAATGGTTTAATCATTTCAAGACCGTTTTTCAAAACAGCAATGAAGAAGGCGAAAGGGACCATCATATTGAAACGGATGTGTTAGATGAATCAGAACATGATTTAAATATTGCGTTTTCGGAAGAAGAAGTTAGAAAAGCTATAGATAAACTAAAAACAGGCAAAGCTAGTGGAATTGATGAAATTTCTGCTGAAATGCTGAAGCTAGGTGGTAAGAGTGTTCAGCTATTTCTGACAAAACTATTCAATACAATTTTTGACAAAGGTGTTTATCCCAGGGAATGGTCTAAAGCTCTTATAATCCCAGTCTATAAAAAAGGTGACCCTGAAAATGTCGATAATTACAGAGGAATCTCTCTTCTGAGTATTATATCTAAATGCTATACTACTATACTAAATGCACGACTGTATACCTGGTTAGAAAGCAACAATGTAATTTCAGAATGTCAAGCAGGATTCCGGAAAAATTATTCGACAGTGGATCAGATATTTACTTTATATGCCTCTGTTCAGAACTGTTTGAGTAAAAAAGGTAAGAAACTATACGTCGCTTTTGTAGACTTTAAAAAGGCTTTTGATTCTGTTCGACATGATAAACTTTTGCAACGTATTAAACAACAGGGCGTGAAAGGTAAATTTCTGGCCTCACTTAGAGCTATGTATTATTCTTTGCTATCCTGTATTCAAGCAAATCAAGAACTCTCCGAAATGTTTGAAACTCCTGTTGGAGTTAGACAAGGATGTGTTCTAAGTCCTACGTTATTTTCAATTTTCATAAACCAGTTAGCAGATCAAATACATGAAAAAGGTAAACATGGAGTTAGGTTACTTCCGGATATCATTGAATTATTTATATTACTGTTTGCTGATGATGTCTCATTGCTATCTACTACACCATGTGGCCTACAAAATCAGTTGAATGTATTAAAGACCTGTTGTAATGACATGAAACTATCTGTAAATATCAACAAAACCAAAGTTATAGCATTTAGAAAAGGAGGATATTTAGGGAAGCATGAGAAATGGTTTTACGACGGTAACAGACTGGAAGTTGTGAATAATTATTGCTATCTAGGGTTTAATTTTACCACCATGATCAGTGCAAAACAGGGTACCCTTCATTTAACAACAAAGGCTAAAAAGGCAGTAGTTCAACTCAGCAGAATCTTTACAAAGTACAGGGAAATGACGGAACGTACTTTTTTCAAGGTTTTTGACACCAAGATTCAACCAATCTTGATGTATGCTGCCGAAATATGGGGATTACACAGATTAGAACATTTAGAAAAAGTACACATGCTGGCATGCAAAAGATTTTTGGGTGTTCCAGGAATTACGCCAAACAAAATGGTTTACGGAGATTTGGGTCGATATCCTTTATACATTAATCCCTACGTCACTTGTTTACGATACTGGTTTAGACTTTTACAGATGAAAGCTGAAAGGTTACCTCAGAAAGCATATTTGATGCTGTTGGAATTAGACAGATCTGGAAAACAGTGCTGGGTCTCAAAGGTAAGAGAAATCTTGTGTTCAACAGGTTTTAATTTTGTTTGGTTACAACAAGGTGTTGGAGATGTTAAAATGTTCCTAAATGTGTTTAAACAAAGGCTTATTGATATGTTCATTCAAGAATGGACTGGCACCATACGAGACCGTGAGAGATACGAATGTTATAGTAATTTTAAGTCTGTTTTTGAAAAGGAAAGATATCTTTTGGATACGAATACGTACTGTTTCCGCGTTGCCATTACACGAACCAGGTTTAATTTGCTTCCACTGAATAACAATTTGCATCGCTATAGTAAAACGGAAAAGGACAAAGCGTGCCCATTTTGCCGTGATCAGGTAGAGAATGAGCAACATTTTTTATTTCAATGCTCCCTCTATCAAGACCTAAGGAGTAAATTTCTCAAAGAATTCGCCAGTTGTCCCCTTTATTTGCTTCTTAAGGTGTCCAGTGCTTCGCACAGACATAGCCTATCAAGGTACATTTTTCATGCCATAAACAGAAGGATCAAGTCAATTCTTTAGTTGATAAATTACTGCGGACAATTACCACTACATTGGTTTTCCTTGAAATGACTGACTTCATTTGTATTGTAATTTCGTGTACTCTAAACGTATCTGAATAATGTATCATCTTTTTACATGCAGCTTTTGGGGAATTATAATTGCAATGCTTTTTTGTTCTGTTTGTAATACATATATGCTAACTCCTCCCCGTTCCTACCCACTCCTCCCCCCCCCCTTCCCTTTGTACCTTGTATTGTGGCCCAAGGCCGATGTACATTAAAGCTTTCTGAGTTCTGAGTTCTGAGTTCTCTCTGTCTCTCTCTCTCTCTCTCTCTCTCTCTCTCTCTCTCTCTCTCTCTGTCTCTCTGTTTCTGTCTCTCTCTCTCTCTCTCTCTCTCTGTGTGTGTGTGTGTGTGTGTGTGTGTGTGTGTGTGTGTGTGTGTGTGTGTGTTCACGTTTTGCTTTACTCAGTACACGTAAGGCACAGATTCGATCTTGCCGAACAGTATTTCCAGCATTTGTGTTGCTCTGGATTGCTGCTGAGAAACAAGGGGATCACAAAAACTCTGGGCTGCGTATCAATAGGACCCCCCCCACACACACACACACACTCCCATCACCATCACAAGACAACCACTGGCGATAAAACCTGAAAGTGATTCAAGAATGGATAAACGGTATGATCTACAGAATCGCCTCGTTATTTTGTCAGCTTGAGTGGTTAGCTTGGTAAAATTATTTGTGGGATTATCATCTGATGAAAACATCGCCAAAGTCCAGCGCTAGAGACCCTACATACCCATTAACACTTGACACCATTATTTACTAATGACATCGCCCTTTATAGACAGCGTCATCTTTTATCAGCTAACGTCACCGGTTATATCTGACGTCACACCCTGTGCGACTGACAGCACCCTCAACAGAGAACGTCTCCTCTTCGAAGCAAATGTCAACCCTTACCGTTTTACGTCACAACCTACCAGATGACGTCACCATTTATTAGACAACTTCGTGCTTTATCAGGAGATTTCAGCCTTAAGCTATGTACGTCACCTTTTTACCTGCTGACATAACCCTTTAGAGTCAACGCCATCTTTATATCTTGTCTTTATATCTTTATATAATTGTTACCCTTGGCATCTGTCCTCGCTCTTTAAGTACCTGATTTCAGTC
>JAMYXO010001353.1:0-30670 GCA_033310375.1 Conus canariensis
ATGTCCCTTGTTTTTTGGGCTGTGTGCCCCTGTGGGGTTTCTTTTCTGCTGGGGATTCGGGGGGGGGTAGCACATTAATTTTGGAGTTAAAAGGGGGTTTGTAAATTTTTTCAAAACAAGGGAGCAACAGCATAATTTTTTTTTTTTTTTTATTTTTTTATTTAAAATTTTTTTTTGTTTTTTTTTTTTTGTGTGTGGTGGTTTTTTTTGTCCTCAGACGAAAGACCCCTCTTCAACCTGGGTCAGGGGGGATGCGTCGATGGCTGGGGCAGCCGATCTGCGCCCGGAAAACCTTCACAGTAAAGGAATGGGGTGGGGGGCAGTTTAGAATCTTTTTTACCTGGTCTTCCCCGATCCCCTCCTGCACTGCCACGGGAGCAATTCGTACTTTTTCATTGGGTTTTTTTTTCGCACCTTTTGCGGACAACGATCGCCACCCCTCTCTGTCCGGGGCCGTCCGGGCCCCCTTTTTTTTGTGTGGCTGATGTTTAAGGCCTTTTAGGGAAAATTTTTGAGGTTGTCTTTGAAACGTTTTTTTCTGGCCTGCATGAGACGTTTTTTTTCCTTGGTAGTTCGCCAAACAAAGTTTCTTTTGGGAGCCCAAGGTCTGGCATGCGAAAATAACATGCCTTCCCAGGCGAACTGTGAAATCGCATCAGGAGGTAAAATCAGGCAGGCCCCGCACAAGTAGGACTTCAGGTCAAGAATCTTTTTCTTTTCCACTTAATCCTGAGTCCTTCTGAGGCAGGTGGGGTGGACATGGTTCAGTTTCCCGGCATGAAACGCGGTAAAAACCCCTCCATTTTTTCAAGCCATGAGCATGTAGTTTAAACTATGGGCCCTATACACCCTTGACTTGGCTCTAGGGTGATGCCTTCCCTGTTCCATACATTCGGGGATCGCCAAAAGTGGGCACTAGCTTGGCAAGCCAGGCTAAAATATAGTCAATTTTTTTTAAATAACATTGGAATATCGAAGGGGAAAAGGCTTTAATCTATAGGCCATAGCCATGTAAAAAAAAAACACAACAAAATTGACGCAAAAAAAAAAACCTTTTAAAGCTTATAATTTTCGGAATTTGCTTTCACATAACACATAGAAAAAAAAACAAAACCCTACAGACACATATCACAGACAACACAAAACACACACACAGACACATAACACAGACACAGACACAGACCCCCAACCAACCCCACACACACAACAACACCACACAAACACGTGGGGCGTGCCCAAACCCCAAAACACCTCACACATACACAGACACAAAACCCCCAAACACACACACAACACACACACACAAAACACAAAACAACACCAAAAAACCACACTGCAATCCTCCACCACATTTGTGACAGTGACCAAAAACCCCCCCACCCATCAAACCAAAAAAGCAACACCAACCCCCCCCCTCAGTGCCGAAATTCACCCCCCGACCCCTGCTGGTTTTTTTTTTCCCTACCACATCCCGCGTTGGGGCCAGTTTGGGGGGTTGTTTTTTAAAGCGTCCCCCCCCCCCTGTTAATTCCCCCATAGTGGGGGGTCCACGACGACGGAGTGGGACAACGGGCCAAAAAAGTACTTCTGTTCCCCCTCCTCTTTGCCCGCATTTTAAAAGGAACGCCCTACCAATTCATCACCATGTCTGAGGGGAAAAAAAAACGGATGAAAAACTTGTTCCTTTTCCCCTTTTGTGTCCCTTCCCCCTACTCGGATCTCCATCTCAATCTGATTTTTTTAAAAAACTGTGTGCCCCCCCCCCTCCCCCAAAAAATTAGCCCCTCCCACCCTGGTCCTCCCAAATCCCACACCCTGGGTCTTTTTTTTTTTTTTTTTTTTTTTTTTTTTTTTCCAAAAGAGATCTTGCACAGAGACTAAGGCATTTTTTTGCCCTCTGTGTTTTTTTTTGTTTTTTTTGAGTAATGTCTTTTCACTTTTTTAAAATGATATTAGACAGGAAGTAAGCTTTTTACTTGTGCATTGTGTGTAGTAGCATTCCCCGTTTTCATGGTTGTGCATGTGTTGGTTTGGGGGTGTGTGGGGGTGTGTGTGTGTGGGGTGTTTTGTGTGTGGGGTACAGTGTTTATGTCATGTGTGTTCTCCCGTGCGCGGGTTTGGGTGTCCCTGTTTGGGGGTGTTGGTTAAAAATTAGGGGAAAAACTAAAAATAAGAACATCCTTAGAAAAAAAACAACAATAAAAAATCAACCTGCCCAAAAGCAAAAAAAAAACAGTCTAAAAATTGCAGAAATCATAAAAACGAGTCGACTGGACTTATCATTAAGTTTTTGAACAAAGTTCAAAAAATACAGGTTTTTTTGAAAAGCTTTTTGATTCATCTTTTCTAATTTTTTTATAGAGCTGATTCAAAATATGGACAAAATACAAAAAAGTGTTTTTTTTTTTTACAACTATCAAAAACAGCCCCGCTACACCCTGGGGTTTTTTTTTTAATGAAATTGGTTTTTTTTAAAGGTTTAACCAAGTCGTAAAAAAGTGAAAAATTGTTTTTTGGGAGTTTTTTTGGCGTTTTTTTCGACATTTTTTTTTTTAAAATGTTTTTAAAAATTTATTTGTGAGTTCTTTTTTAAAAAAAAAATTTTTTGGGTCGAGTTTTTAAAAAAAACACTTAAAGAAAAATTAAAGGCTTATGTACTTTTTGGGGAAAATGTATCCCCTTTAAACCCCCTTTTCAAAATTTTTTTAAAGAACTTTTTTGTAATAAAAAAGTAACCTTCTTTTAAACCAAAAAAAATGGGAATATCCTTGGATTTAAAAGAAAATTTTTTTGGGACCCTGCTCGAGCATAAAAAACAGCCCCCTTCCCCTTTTTCCCGATATTGAACAATGAGATGGGACCACAAAAAATCAACGTATACCCCTTATTGAAAACATGAATTTAAATACTTTATTTCCCTTTTAAATTTTTTCAGCCGGATTTTCGGAAAATTTTGTTGATTCTTCCCCAACTTGGGGAACTTTTTTTTAAGTCTACGCAAAAGGGGTCACCCATAAAAATTAAAAAGGTTTATCAATGACATAAACTGAAAAAACCTTAAAACTTTAAAATTTAATTCAGCCCGTGAAAAAAAGGGGAAGCCTTACCCAAAAAAAAAAGATTTCTCAAATTTTTTAAAATTGGGGATGACAAAACCACAGCCTCCGATTGTCTAATAAAGAAAACCCTCAGGGAAGATTTTTTTTTTGATGATTTTGGGATAAAAACATTCAGGGGGATCTACTTCATATGCAAACTTTAAAAGTTTTTTTAAAATTTTTGGACAATTGTGTATAGTTTTTTTTAAACAAAATTAGCCTTAAAAAGCTCCCCCGTTTTTGGATGGGACTTATTGGAAAAAAAACCACAGCAAATTTCTTTTTTGATTAGTGTTTTTAATTTTTTTTCAATAGTTTTTGAAGAAAAATGTAAGAATATTTTTTTTTTTAAAAATTAGAAAAAAAAAAAAATACCCTAAATTTCCCCAAATTCCATTTTTTTTGAATTTTTGAATGTAAAAAGCACCTTAAAATTATTTACACAGGCCAAATTTTTCGTGATCATCAAGAGGCAAAACACCTGCTTCATGGTAAAAACATCCTATATGGAACCATGGAAAAGGAACGCCAAGGGCTATTCTATAGCTTTTTTCATCTATGCTCTGCATTTTTTTCAAAAAATTTTTTTGGGGGCAAAAAAAAGAATACCTCTTTTTGGGTACGACCTTTTTTTTTTCTAACAAGCAAGGACAAATGAATTAATGAAAATTTTTGTCTTAACCCCCCAGCCCCCTTTTTGCTTATGACTTTTTAGAAGATCAATGACTTTCTTGCTTATTTTTCAGCATGTTCTAAAAAGCATTTTCCAAGAAAGCTAGACGTTTAAAAAACACCCCAAAAAAATTTTTGTGTATCCTTGTGTGTTGTGGGGGTTTTGGTGTGTTTTGTGGGGTTTTTTGTGTTGGTGTTGGTTGTGGTTTGTGTGGGTGTGTGCGCCGTGTGGGTTGTGTGTGTTTTTTTGGAAAATGTTTGCATGTGTTTAGTGTGTGTGGCAAAAGTGGGGGGTGTGTTGTGTTTTGGTGTGTGGGGGGGTGGGTTTGTTTTTTGTGTGTGTGGATTGTTGTGTAAGTGTATGTGGGGATGTTATTGAATTTTTTAATTGCTAAATTTTATCAAAAGAGACAGAGAAAAAAAAGAGAGAGAGAAAAAAAGAGAGAGAAGAGGGGAAGGGGAAAAGAAAAGGGGGGAAGAAAGAAAAAGAGAGGAGGAACAGAGACGAGCAGAGAGACAAAAAGAGAAAGAGACGAGAGAGAGAGATTGACGGACTCATTAAAATTGAAAGACCCCGATCGACTACTGCTGATCTTTCATACTCAAGAATAAGGGATTTTCAACCCAAAACCCACCTACAACTGTCCCCCTTTTCATCCCACATCATTTCATACAAAAAATTCAAGCTGCCAAAATTGCTCCCACGATGTAATCCAAAAAGCGACAAGAAAACTATTTTTATAGAAAAAAATGGCAATTTCAGGGGTGAAACCTACAAAACTTTTATTTTGACGAAATAAGGCCGGGGTCCCCCGGGGCCCCCCAGGGGACAGGGCAAAGCTCCGTTTGGGGGGCCCCGGGGGGTGAATCCCCCGGGGGCGAAAAAAGAAAAATTTTTTAAATTTAATTTGGGGGCCAATTTCGTTTTTCTCCCGCACCAAAAAAAAAGCTTAAATTGTTAAAAACAGTTTTGTGAGTTTCGTTAGGACTTTTGTTCCCCCTTAAAAATTCCCTTTAAAAAATGGATAAAAATAATGTTTTATGGGGTTATTTCAACTCAGCAAAGTTTTAAAATCTAAATTAGAAAAAAAACCAGAAATAAAAAAAATCAAAAAGGGAAAAATTTTTTTTTTTACCCCCAAACTGAACTGAAACACAAACCCTTTTTTCCCCCCAAAAAACAAAAATTTTTTCCTTTCACAAAATTTTTTTTTTAAAAAATGGTTTAAATTTTTTTAAAAATTTAAAAATTTAAAAAAACTATGGTTTTTAAAAAAATTAATTTACCCCACCACCCTTTTTTTAAAAGCACAATTAAGGAAAAACCCAAAAACAACCTTTTAATTTTTTGCCGGGGAACCCCTTTGTCCCCCCCCCCCTTTTTAAAAATTCCCAAAAGGGTTTTACAAAAACCCGGGTTTTAAATAAAGGAAAAATTTCCAAAACTGAAAAAATTACCCCCTTGTCAGCACATTTTTTTCTTTTTTAAAAATCCCCAAAGGGAAACCAAAAAACCACAAAAAAAGAAAAAAAGGGGGTTTTAACAAAGGGGGGGCCCTTTTTTTTTTATCCCCTTTGGGCAAACCCCCTTTTTTGGGCCCCCCCCACTGTCAAAAAAAACCCCCCCAAAATACCAAAAAAAGTAAAAAATTTAAACCTTTCCAAAGCATTTTTAAAAAAATTTTTTTAAATCCCCTCCCAAAAAAAAATTTTAAACTTTGGGGATTCCCCGGTTCCCCCCCCAAAAAAAAAATAAAAAGCAAGGGAAAAGGGGTCCAAACAATTTATTTTCCCGGTTTTTATTTTTGATTAAGCCCAAACATATACAATTTTTTTGAAAAAATTCCTTTTTTTGCCCCTTTTCCCCCAAAAAATGAGTAAAAAAAATAAAAAATAAAAAAAAAAAGGAAAAAATTTAAGAAAAAAAAAAGAGTCCCCCTTTTTTTTTGTCCCCCGTAGGGGCCCCTTTTTAAAAAAAACCCCGCCCGATTCCCCGCAAAAACCCCCGCTTTTTTTGTTTTTTTCCCCACTGGAGGGCCCGGTTCCCCTCCCTTAAAATGAAAACGTTTTTTTTGAGCCAAAAAAAATTTTCAGAAACACGTGGGCCGGGGCCCCAAATTTAATTTTTTTTTTTGCACCATTTTTGATATTCCCCCTTCCCGGCCCCCTTCCCCTCAAAAATTTTTTTTTTTTTATTTTTGCCCCTTTTCCCCTCTCCTTTTTTTTTCAAAAATTTTTGGCCCCCCCCGAATTTCCCTGCTACTGGGAAACTCCTTTTTTTCCCAAAAAAAACCCCCTGACTGCCCCTTTAAATTTTTTTTGGACCAACCGGGAAACTATTTCGTTTTTTCCAAACCCCAAAAAAACCCGCCAATTCCCAAAACCCCGTAAAAAGACCCCCGGAAAAAAAAACCCCAAAAAAAGCTTTTTTCCCCCCGGTAAAAATATCGAAAAAACCCTTTTTGGAAGAACACCCCAAAAAAATTTTGGGAACTGGGGAAAAAAATTTTTGGGGGAATTTTTTTTTTTGTTTTTGTTTTTTTTTTTTTTAAAAAATTTCCGGAAGGTTTTTTCCCCCTCCCAAAACCCCGAAAAATCCCCTTTCCACGGGTTTTTTTTTTTGCCAAAAGAACCCGGAAAAAAATTTTTTTTTCCCCTTTCATATTTGGGTTTTTTCAAAAGGAAAGGGAAACAAAAACCAAAAATTAAAAAAGAGGAAAAGAGAGAAGGAAAAAGAAGAGAAGAGAAGGGGGGGGGGAAAAAGAGAGGAAAAAGGGGAGAAAAAGAAAAGAGGGAGTAAAAGGGAAAAGAAGAAGAGCAAGGAAAAAAGGGGGGGAAGTAATCAAAAAAGGAAAAAAGGTTTTTTTTTTCAGAAAAAGTTTTTGGTTTTTAAAAATTTTTGGGCCTTGGGGAAAAAGGGAAATTTTTCCATGGAAGGTTTTTTTTTGGGTTTTTAAACCCCATAAACCAAACCTTAAATGAGGGCCCCTTGGGAAAAGCTTTTTTTTTTGAAAAAGAAAATCCTAAAAAAGGTTTTTTTTAAACCCTTTTTATAATTTTTTTTTTACACTTTGGGGTGGGGGTGGAAGGTTTTTTTAAAAAAACAAAAAAGGTTTTTAGAAGGGAACCTTTTTTCCCCGGGGTTTGATCAATTTCGAGAAGAAAAATTTTTTTTTTTAGGCCCCGAAAAAACCTGTTTTGCCCTTTTTTGGGGAAAAGGGGGGATTTTTTTACAGTTTAAAACCAAATTTTTTAAAAAAAAAAGGGGGGAATTCCCTTTGGTTTTAAAAAACAAGTTGCCCCCTTTAAAATTCCAGAAAAGGGTTTTTTTTTTTTTCCCGTGGCTTTTCCCCGTTTTTTTTAACCCGTTGTTCCCCGAGTTTACAGAAAAGGAAAAGGGTTAAAATTTCTTCCCGCAAAAATCCCCCAAAGGGGCCCCGAACTTTTCCAAAATTTTTCCTTTTTTTTTTTGTGGAAATCCCCTTTTTCCCATCCCCCCTCGTTTTTAAAACCGGGAAAAAATCCCCTTCCCAAAAAAGGAAGATGTCCCAAAGTCCTTTTTTCTTTTTAGATTTTGTTTTTTTTTTTTTAAAATTTTTTTTTTTTTTTTTTTCTTTTTTTTTTTTCCCCCCCAATACCCCCTTTTTTTGGGTTTTTCCCCCTTTTTTTAAAAGGCCTTTTTATGGAAAAAAAAAGCGGGTTTTTTTGCCATATAAAAAAATTTTTAATTTTTTCCCCCCCCCAAAAATAACAACCCTTTTGACTTTACCCACCACAAACAACATTGGGCCCCACAAAACCAAAACAATGCCCGAAAACCCGTGACCCAAAATTGGGCCCCAAAAACCCGTAACCCAAATTTTTCATTTCCCGGGGGCCTTTAACAAATAAAAAAGCTTCCCTCCCCCCCCCTGGGGGGATTTTCCTTTTTGGGCGGCCAAAAACCCCCACCATTTTCCCCCCACCCCCCTTCCCCCTGCGAGGTCCCCCAAATCTCCCCCCAATTTAAAAAGGGTTTCCCCCTGTGCAAGGGCCAAAAGGCAAAAAAATTTTTCCCTTTGAAATTTGACCAAATTGGGCCCCCCCCCCAAAAATGGGAACCCCCAAAAAAAAGAAACAAGGTTAAACTAAAAAGGCCCCACAGTGATTAAAAAAAATTTAAAAAAGCTTTTTGATTTTTCTTTATGAAAAAAAGAACAGAAACCCCCCAATTTTCTTTGAGATAGGAAAAAAACCAAACATCTTCCCTTTTAAAAGGTTTTTTTTGCCCAAACCCGTTTTCTTTTTTCAATTAAAAACAAGAAAGGGGGTTAAATTAAAAGGCCTTTTAAAAAACAATTTTTTTTTTTGCGTCCCCAATTTTCCCCTCTACAAAAAAGGAAAATACCTTTAAAAGGATATTACCCCTAAAAAAAAAACCCATCCCTTCCCCCCTTTCCAAAAGCGGTCCCCTTTTCATTTTTTAATGGGGGAAAAGAAAAAAAAAAATAAAGCAATTTGTTTAAATTTTCACCCCCCCAAACCCCTCCCCTATAGGGTTTTTCCATCTTCCCGGGCCTTTGGGGGTTTTCCCCCAAGAGGTCCCCCCCTGCCGCCTGTCCTCTAAACTTTTTTAAAAGACCCCAAAACAGAAACCCTGAACCGGACAAAAAAAACCCCAGCCAAAAAAAAACCCCCCTTGGGAAACCCCCTTTCCCCCATTTACCAATTCCCCCGGGGGACTTTTTTTAAGTCGTTTTTGGGGGCAAACCCCAAAAACAACCTTTAAAAACCAAACTTTTCCCCCACTTTTCCCCCCCCATTCTCAGGAAAAAAGCCTTAGGCCCGTTTTTCTTTAGTGTGAGGCCAGTTTTAAAGCAAATGAAATTTTTGTCCCCCCCCCATCCAAATTTTCTCTTGGGCCCTTTTTCCCCCCTTTTTGCCCTTCCTTTTTAAAATGTTTCCCCTTGGGGAGAACGGTTTTTTTTTTGGGAAGTTTCCCCCGTTTGATCTTTTATACATTAAAACCCCTAAAACCCTTTTTCATTTTCATTCTTAAAACACGTTTTTACAACAGGGCTTTGGGGAAGGTCCCCCCCAAAGGCTTTTTTCCCCCAAATTCCCGGTTTGGACGTCCCCAAATTTGGGGAATTGGTTTTTTTTGTTTTTTTAAAAGGGTGCCCCAAAGGAAAAAACTTTAGGCCACACTTTTTTTTTCCCGGTTCCCCTTCCCCTTTTTTTTTGGGGCCAAGCCCCTTCCCGCCCGTTTTTTTTGTTTCCCCTTTTTTTTGCTGACCTTTTCCTTTTCCCCCGACATAGTTTTTTTTAAAAATTTATTTAAAACTTTCAAAATCCCCCCTTGGGGCCCCTTTCCCCCCTTCCCGCCCCCCCGGAAAGCTTTTTCCAAAGTCTTCCCTATGGTTTTTTTCCCCCCCTTTAAAATGGGAAAAAATCCCTTTTACACTGAAAAATTTTTTTTTCCCCAAAAACCGTACCAAATTTTCCCAAAGGTTTAATTTTCCCAAAAGACTGAATGAAAAGAAAGCTATGAGGGGGGGGGAAAATGGGGTGGGGGGGTTGGGGGGTGGGGGGGGGGTTTTTTTAAAACCCCAAAAATGAAAACAAAAAGGCCCCCCCGTCCCCCAAAAGACATTTCCCCCAAAAAACAGTTTTTTTGGGGAAAAACCCAAATTTTTTTTGAGAATAATTTTTTTTTTAAATGAGTCCCCCCCCCAAAAAAAAGGGACAAAAACACTTTTTTTTACAAGGGCCAAAAAAAAAGACGCGTTTTTTTGACCCCCTTTTTGGTTCCTTAAACTTTAGGGGAAAAAAATAAAAAAACAAATTCCCGGAAAAAATGAAAAAAAGAAAACAAGCAATCACTTTTTCTTCCCTTTTTTGTTTTCCGGGGGGCAAAGGGTTTGGGGATTGAAAAACCAAAATAAAAGATAAGTTTTTAAATTTCAAGGAAAAAAGGAAAGGCCAAAGGAAAAAATTTAAGGGGAAAAAGGCCCCAAAAGGGAAGGGGAAAAAAAGCCCCAAAAGGGAAGGCCCAAGGGCCCAAAGGAAAAAGGGAAAGGCAAAGGGAAAAAGGTTTTTAAAGGGAAGGCAAGGCCCGGGGGAAAGGGGAAGGGGAGGGAAAGGCCAAAAGGGAAAGGGAAAAAAGGGAAAAAGGCCCGGGGGAAAGGTAAAAGGCCCGGGAAAAGGGAAAAAGGGAGGGAAAAAAGGCCCCAAAGGGAGGGGGGAAAAAGGGAAAAGGGGAAAGGGAAAAGGCAGGGGAAAGGCAAAAGGGAAAAAAAAAGGGCCCAAGGGGAAAAAGGCCCCCCGGGAAAAGGGAAACCCAAAAAAAAGGCAGGAAAAAAAGGTAAAGGGAGGGGGGAAAAAAAAAAGGGAGGGAAAAAAACAAGGCCAAAAGGGAAAAGGGAAGGCAAGGGGAAAAAAACCCCGGGGAAAAGGAAAACCCGGGGAAAGGGGAAGGGCCCGGGAAAGGCAAGGCAGGGAAAAAGGGAAAAAAGGGCAGGGGAAAGGCCCAAAAAGGGAAAGGGGGAAAAAATAAGGGCCCCGGGAAAGGAAAAGGGAGGAAAGGGAAGCAGGGGGGAAAAAAAAAGGGAAAAGGGAGGGGGGGGGGAAAAAAGGGGGGGGGGGGGAAGGGGGGGGGGGGGGGGGGGGGGGAAAGGGGGGGGGGGGAAAAAAAGGGAAAAGGGAGGGAAAGGCAAGGGGAGGGGGGAAAAACAAAAGGGAGGGAAAAAAGGGAAAAGGGAGGGAAAGGAAAAGGCAGGGGAAAAAAGGGAAGGCCAAAAGGGAAAAAGGCCCAAAGGGGAAGGAAGGGCAAGGCAGGGGGAAAAGGTTTAAGGGAGGGAAAAGGGCCCCCGGGAAAAAAATAAGGGCCAAGGGGAAAAGGGAAAAGGGCAAAAAAGGGAAGGCAAAAGGGAAAAGGGGAAGGCAGGGAAAAGGGAAGGCCCCCGGGAAAAAACCCAAGGCCCCAAAAGGGAAAAAGGGAAAAGGGAGGGGGAAAAGGCCAAGGGGAAAAAAGGCCAAAGGGGGAAAGGGGAAGGCAGGGACAAGGCAAGGGAGGGGAAAAAAAAGGCCAAAAGGCCCCAAGGGCCAAAAGGGAAAAAGGTTTGAAAAAGGGAAAGGCAAAAAGGGAGGGAAAGGTTTAAAACAGGGAAAAAAAGGGGAAAAGGAAAAAGGGAAGGCAGGGAAAGGTAAAAAACCCCGGGAAATGGCAGGGAAAAAAAATAAGGGGAGGGGGGAAAAAGGGAAAGGGCAAGGGGAAAAGGGAAAAAAAGGGGAAAGGGAAAAGGGAAAAAAAAAAAAGGCAAAAAAAAAGACAAGGCAGGGAAAAAAAAAGGGAAAAAGGGAAGGCAAAGGGAAAAAGGGAAAAGGGAGGGGAAAAAAGGTTTAAAGGCCCGGGAAAAAGGCCCCGGGGGAAAAAAACAAAGGGGAAAGGGAAAAGGCCCCGGGAAAAGGGGAAAAAGGGAAAAGGGAAAAAGGGGAAGGGAAAAAGGCCAAAAGGCCCGGGAAAAAGGTTTTAAGGGGAGGGGGAAAAGGGAAAAAGGCCGGAAAAGGCAAGGGGAAAAAAATAAGGGAGGGAAAGGGCAAAGGGAGGGAAAGGTAAAAGGGAGGAAAAAAAGGCCAAAAGGGAGGGAAAGGTTAAAAAACCCCGGGGAAAAAAAGGGAGGGAAAAAAAGGGAAGGAGGGGAAAGGGGTTTTAAGGGAAAGGGGGAAAAAGGGAAAAAGGCCCGGGGGGAAAAAGGGAGGGAAAAAGGGGAAGGCAGGGAAAGGCAAGGCCCCGGGAAAAAGGGAAGGGGAGGGGAAAGGGGAAGGCCCCGGGGGAAAAAAGGGAAAAGGCAGGGGAAAAGGGAAGGCAGGGAAAAGGGGAAGGAAAAATTTTAAACCCCGGGAAAAAAGGGAGGGGAAAAATAAGGCAGGGAAAAAAGGGAAAAAGGGAGGGAAAAAAGGGAAAGGGCAAAGGGAAAAAATTTCAAAGGGAGGGAAAAAGGAAGGCAAGGGAAAAAAGGGAAAGGGGAAAAGGTTTAAAAGGGGCCCGGAAAAAGGGGAAGCAGGGAAAAAAAAAGGCAAAAGGAAAAGGTAAGGCAGGGAAAAGGGGAAAAAGGGAAGGGAAAAAGGGAGGGAAAGGAAAGGGGAAGGGGAAAAAGGGGGAAAGGGGAAAAGGGAAGGGCCCGGGAAAAGGGGGGCCAAGGGGAAAGGGGAAAGGCCCCGGGAAAAACCCCCGGGGAAGGGCCAAAAAAGGCAAAAGGGAAAAAGGGGAAGGGCCGGGAAAAAGGGAGGGAAAAAGGGATGGCGGGGAAAAAGGGGAGGGAAAAAAAGGGAGGGGAAAAGGGAGGGAAAGGTTGGCCCGGGAAAAGGCAAAAGGGGAAAAAGGGAAGGGCCCGGGGGGAAAAGGTAAGGGGGGAAAAAAGGCCCCAAGGGCCAAAAGGGAAAAAAGGGAAGGCGGGAAAAAGGGAAAAAGGCCCGGGAAAAAGGGAAAAAGGGAGGGAAAGGTAAAAGGGAGGGAAAGGCAAGGCAAAAAAAAGGAAAGGCCCCAAAACAGGAAAAAGGGAAGGCCGGGAAAGCAAGGGAAAGGGGAAGGCCCCGGGAAAAAGGGGAAGGCCCGGGGAAATTTTAAAAAAGGGAGGGGGGGAAAAGGCCAAAACCCGGGGGAAAAGGGGGAAAAGGGTTTTTAAAAAAACAGGGGGGAAAAAGGGAAAAAACAAGGGAAAACCCCAAAGGCCCGGGAAAGGAAGGGGAAAAAAAACCCAAGGCAAAAGGGAAAAAAAGGTTAAAAGGGGGGGGAAAAAGGCCCGGGGAAAAAGGGAAGGGAGGGAAAAGGGAGGGAAAAAGGTAAGGGGAAAAGGGAAAGGTAAGGCCAAGGGAAAAAGGGAAAGGGGAGGGAAAGGGGAAAAAGCAGGGAAAAGGCAGGGAAAAAGGGAAAAAGGCCAAAGGGAAAAGGCCAAAAGGGGGAAAAAAGGGAAAAGGGAAAAAGCAGGGAAAAAGGAAAAAAGGGAAAAAGGGAAAGGGAAAAAAGGGAAAAGGCCCAAAACTGGGGAAAAAGGGAAAGGGAAAAAGGGAGGGAAAGGTAAAGGGGCCCCCCGGGGGAAAAAGGAAAACCCAAGGCAGGGGGAAAAGGGTTAAAAAAAAAGGGGGAAAGGAAAAAAAAGGGAGGGGAAAAAAGGCCAAAAAGGGAGGGAAAAAAGGAAAGGGGAAAAAGGGAAAGGGGAAAAAAAAAAAGGCAAAGGGGGAGGGGGAAAAGGGAAAAAAAGGTAAAGGGGAAAAGGCCAAAAAGGAAAAGGGGAAAGGGGAGGGAAAAAAAGGGAAAGGGAAAAGGGAAAAAAGGCCCCAAGGGAAAAGGGGAAAAAAACAAAGGGGAAAGGTAAGGCAGGGGGAAAAGGGAAAGGGAAAAAAGGTTTAAAGGGGAAAAAGGGAGGGAAAAAAAGGGAAAGGGGGAGGGAAAGGAAAGGGGAGGGAAAAAACAAAAGGGGCCCGGGGAAAAGGGGCCCCAAGGCAAAGGGAAAAGGGAAAAAGGTAAAGGCCAAAAGGGGGGAAAAGGCCCCGGGAAAAGGGAAGGGAAGGCCCAAAAGGGAAAAGGGAAGGCCCCCGGGAAAAGGGAAAAAGGGAAAAGGGAAAAAAGGCCCAAGGGAAAGGGAAGGCCCAAAAGGAAAAAACAAAGGGGGAAAAGGGAAATGGGAAAAGGGGGGAAAAAAGGGGAAGGCCCAGGGAAAGGCAAGGCAGGGGAAAAGGGAAGGCAGGAAAGGAAAAAGGGAGGGAAAAAGGGAAGGCAGGGGAAAAGGAAAAGGCCCGGGAAAAGGCCCAAAAGGGGAAAAAAAAAACAAAAGCAGGGAAAGGAAAAAGGCCCAAAAACAGGAAAAGGAAAAAAGGGAAAGGGGGGGAAGGAAAGGGGAGGGGGAAAAGGTTTTAAGGCCAAAGGGGAGGGAAAAGGGGAAAAATCCAAAGGGGAAAAGGCCCCCCGGGGAAAGGGTTTAAAAACCCGGGGGAAAGGGAAAAAAGGGAAGGGGGAAAGGTTTAAAAAAAGCAGGGAAAAAAGGGAAAAGGCCCCCAAAGGGGACAGGGGGGGGGGGGGGGGGGGGGAAAAGGGCAAGGGAAAAGGGGAAAAGGGAGGGAAAGGTTAAAGGGAAGGGAGGGAAAAAGGGAAAAGGGAAGGCAAGGGGAAAAAGGAAGGCCCGGGAAAGGGAAAAAAGGCCCGGGGAAAAAGGTTTTAAAGGGGAAAGGAAAGGGAAAGGAAAGGCAATGGCCCGGGAAAGGTAAGGAAACAAAGGGAAAGGGGAAAAGGCAAAGGCAGGAAAAGGGGGGAAAAGGGAGGGGAAAGGCAAGGCAGGGGAAAAGGGCCAAAGGGGAGGGGGAAAAAACAAAAACCAAAAGGGAAAGGGGAAAGGGAAAAAAGGCCCCAAAAAAGGGGGAAAAGGCCCAAAGGGAGGGGGAAAAAAGGGAAAAAGGGACGAAAAAAATAAAGGAAGGGGAAAAAAAAAAGGCCCGGGAAAAAAGGCCCCCAAAGGGAAAAGGGGAAAAGGGTTTTAAGGCCAAAAGGGGGAAAAGGGATGGGAAAAGGGAAAAAGGGGAAAGGGGGAGGGAAAGGTAAGGCCAGGGGAAAAAGGAAAAGGGAAAGGGAAGGCAGGGAAAAAAACAGGGAAAGGTTTAAAAGGCAAAGGGGAAAAGGTTAAGGCCCGGGGAAAAAAAAAAGGGAGGGGAAAAAAGGAAGGGGGGGCAGGGAAAAAAGGGCAAACCAAGGGGGAAAAGGAAGGGGGAAAGGGAAGGGGAAAAAGGAAAAAAGGGAAGGCCCGGGAAAGGAAAGGCCCAAAAAAAGGGAAGGGGAAAGGCAAAAAGGGAAAAAAAAGGATTTTTAATTTTTGGGGGGGGTAAGGCAGGGGTCGGGCCCCGCCTCAAGTGAAGTTGGGGTTTAAAGGGGGGAAAAGGAAAAGGGAGGGAAAGGACCAAAAAGGGAGGGGAAAAAGGGAAAGGGGAGGGGAAAGGGCAAGGCCCGGGAAAAAAGGAAAAAAACAAGGCCCGGGAAAGGAAAGGCAAGGGAAAAAGGAAAAAGGCCAAGGCAGGGAAAAAGGAAAAAGGGAGGGAAAAAAAAAAGGGGAAGGGAAAAGGAAAGGGGAGGGAACCCAAGGAGGGAAGGCCCCGGGAAAAAGGGAAAAGGGAGGGAAAAGGAAAAGGGGGCCCGGGAAAAAGGAAAAAGGGCCCAAAGGGCCCCCGGGGGAAAAAGGCAAAAGGGGAAAGGGAAAAAGGAAAAAGGGAGGGGAATACCAAGGAAAATTCAGGGGAAAATGGGAAAGGCCCGGGGAAAAAAAAGGGGGGAAAGGTAAGGGGAGAGGGGAAAGGGGCAAGGCCCGGGAAAAAAAGGGAAGGGGGGGGGGGAAAGGGAGGGAAAAAAGGGGCAAAAAAGGCCCCGGGAAAAAAGGAAAAAGGCCCCAAAAAGGGGGGAAAAGGAAAAAGGGAACAAAAGGGGAAATTAAAAGGGGGGGGAAAAGGCAAAAAGGGAGGGGAAAAAATTTAAAGGCCCCTGGAAAAAAGGGAAGGGGAGGGAAAAAAAGGAAAAAAAGGGGGAAAGGGAGGGAAAAAGGAAAAAAGGCCCAAGGGAAAAAAAGGGGAATTTTTAAAAGGCATTGGGGAAAAAGGGAAAGGGGAAAAAGGGAAAAAGGGCAAAGGCAAGGGCCCCGGGGGGAAAAGGTTTTAAAGGGAGGGAAAAAAGGGAAAAGGGGAGGGAAAAAAAGGAGGGGGGAAAAACAGGAAAAGGAAAAGGCCCCAAAAAGGGAAAAAAAAGGGAAAAGGGAAAGGCAAAGGGGAAAAAAGGGAAAAAAGGGGAAAGGGGAAAAGGGAAAAGGCAGGGAAAAAGGCCAAAACAAGGGAAAAAGGCAGGGGGAAAAAAAGGCCCTTTGGGGGGAAAAAAGGGGAAGGGAAGGGAAAGGAAAACGGGGGAAAAAAAAAAGGCAAAAAGGCCCCGGGGAAAAAGGGAAAAAGGCAGGGAAAAAAGGAAAAAAGGGAGGAAAAAAAGGGAAAAGGCCAAGGGGGAAAAGGGGAAGGGGAGGGAAAAGGGAAAAAGGGAAGGGGAAAAGGCCAAAAAGGGGGAAAAGGGAAAGGCAGGGAAAAAAGGGAAGAAAAGGTAAAAGGGAAGGGCCCGGGGAAAAAGGGAAGGCCAAAGGGGAAAGGGGAAAAGGGGAAAGGGAAAAAGGGAAATGGGAGGGGAAAGGCAGGGAAAAAGGTAAAAAGGGAAAAGGGAAAAAAAGGGAGGGAAAGGGAAAAGGGCCCAAAAAACAAAAGGGGAAAAAGGGGAAAAGGCCAAAAGGCCCCGGGAAAGGGAAAAAAGGGAAAGGGGAAGGGGGGAAAAAAAAAAAGGGGAAAAAGGGGGAAGGGGTTTAAAAAAACAAAAAGGGGGAAGGGGAAAAGGGGGTAAAGGGCAAGGCAAGGGGGAAAGGAAAAGGTAAAACAGGGGGGAAAGGAAAAAGGCCCCGGGAAAAAGGTAAAAGGGAAAAAGGCCAAAGGGAAAAAAGGGAGGGGGAAAGGTAAAAAAGGCAAAGGGGAAAGGAAAGGAAAAGGCCCCCCAAAGGAAAGGGCCAAAAGGAAAGGGGAAAAAAAGGGAAAAGGAAAAAAGGTAAGGGGAAAAGGGAAGGGGAAAAAAGGGAAAAGGCCCAAAAGGGAAAAGGGAAAAAAGGTTTTAAAGGGAAAGGGAAAAAAAAGGAAAAAAGGGGAGGGAAAAAATAAAAGGGAAAAGGCCGGGAAAAGGGGGAAAAGGCCAAAAAGGCCCGGGGAAAAAAGGAAAAAAACCAAAAGGGAAAAGGGGAAAGGGGGGAAAGGGAAAAAAGGCCCAAAAACAGGGAAAAAAGGAAAAAGGGGCCCAAGGGGAAAAAAAAGGCAAGGGAAGGAAAGGGAAGGGAAAGGGGGGGGAAAAAAGGGCCGGGAAGGGGGGAAAAAAAAAGGGAAAACAAAGGGGAAAACAAAAGGGAGGGGAAAAAAGGCCCAAGGGGGAAAAAAAAGGAATTTAAAAAGGCCAAGGGGGAAAGGGGAAGGCAGGGAAAGGCCCCAAAGGCCCGGGAAAGGAAAGGCAAAGGGGAAAGGGAAAAGGGGGAAAGGGGAAAATTTAAGGGGGAGGGAAAAAGGCCCCAAGGGGAAAGGCAAGGCCCAAAGGGAAGGCAGGGGAAAAGGGAAAAAGGGGAAAAGGGAAAAAAGGGAAGGGGGAAAAAGGCCAAAAGGCCCCCGGGAAAAAAAGGGAAGGCAAGGGCAAAAAAACCCCAAACCAAAAAGGTTAAAGGGAAAAGGGTAAGGCCAGAAAAGGGGAAAGGGGCAAGGGAAAAAAAGGAAAAAGGCAAGGCAAGGAAGGGAAGGGGAAAAACCCGGGGAAAGGCCCAAAGGGAAAGGCAGGGAAAAAAGGGAAGGGGGGAAGGGCCAAAGGGGGGGAAAGCGGGGAAAAAGGCCAAAGGGGAAGGGGAAAAGGAAAAAGGGGGAGGGGAAAAAAGGGGGCCCCGGCCCCGGGAAAAAAAGGAACCCGCAAAAAGGGAGGGAAAAAATAAAAGGGAAGGCCCCGGAAAGGCCCCCCGGCAAAGGGGCAAGGGGGAAAGGGGGAAAAGGCCCCAAGGGGAAAGGGCCTTTTGGGGAAAAAGGGCCCAAGGGAAAAGGGAAGGGGAAAAACAAAAGGGGAAGGCCAAAGGGAAAAAGGGAAAGGGCAAAGGCAGGGGGGAAAAGGGAAAAAAAAGGGGGAAAAAGGGAAAGGCAAAAAGGCCGGGAAAAAAGGGAAAAAAGGAAAAAAGGCAAAGGCCCCAAAAAAGGGAAAAAAGGGGGGAAAAAGGCCCAAAAAGCCCGGGAAAGGAAAAAAGGCAAAAAAGGCCCCAAAGGCCAAAAAAGGGGGAAAAGGGGAAAAAAGGGCCAAAAAAGGGAAAAAAGGCCCAAAAAAACAAGGCCCAAAAAGCCAAAAAGGAAAGGCCCCCAAAGGCAAAAGGGGAAAGGCCCAAACCCGGGGGAAAAAAGGTAAGGGCCCGGGAAAAAGGGGAAGGCAAGGGGGCCCCCCGGGGGAAGGGGAAAAGGGGGAGGGAAAAAAGGCAAAAAACCCAAAGGCCCCCGGGGAGGGAAAAAGGGAAGGGGAGGGGGAAAAGGGAAGGCAAGGCAAGGCAAAGGGGAAAAGGGGAAAAGGCCCCCAAAGGGGAAAAGGTTTTTTGGCAAGGCAAGGCAGGGGGGAAAGGGGAAAAGGGGGGGGGGAAAGGGCCCCAAGGGGAAAAGGGAAAAGGGAAAAAAGGGAAAAGGGAAAAAAGGGAAAGGCAGGGAAAGGGTTAAAAAAGGCCCGGGGGAAACCCCAAGGGAAAGGGCCCCCAAGGGGGCCCCGGGGGAAAAGGCCCAAAGGGAGGGGGGAAAAAGGGAAAAAGGGGAGGGGAAAAAAAGGAAGGAAAAGGGAAAAAAGGGAAAGGGGAAGGCCCAAAAGGGAAAAGGCCCAAAGGGAAAGGCCCCCAAAGGCCCCCGGGCCGGGAAAAAAGGCCCAAAGGCAGGGAAAAAACAAGGGAAAGGGAAAAAGGGAAGGGAGGGAAAGGCAATGCAGGGAAAGGGGAAAGGGAGGGAAAAGGGGCCCAAAAAGGCCAAAAAGGGGAAAGGGAAGGCCAAAAAGGGAAGGGGTTTTGGGAAAAAAAAAAGGGGAAGTCCCGGGAAAAAGGGAAGGGGAGGGGAAAGGCAAGGCCCAAGGGAAAAAGGGACGGGGAAAAAACAAGGAAAAAGGGAAAAAAAAAAGGGCAGGGGGAAAAGGGAAGGCCCGGGGAAAAGGGCCCAAAGGCCCAAGGGGGAAGGAAAAGGGAAAAAAGGCCCAAAAACAAAAGGAAAAAACCAAAGGCAGGGAAAGGGAAAAGGCCCAAGGGGAAAGGAAAAAAAACAAGCCCGGGAAAAAGGGAAGGGGAAAAAGGCCCAAAAAAAGGGGGAAAAGGAAAGGGAGGAAAAAAACAAGGAAAAGGGGGAAAAGGCCAAAGGCAGGAAAAAACCCAAAGGCCCGGGGAAAAAGGGAAGGTTTGGGAAAAAAGGGGGGAAGGGGAAGGCCAAGGAAGGGGGGGAAAAACCAAAAGGAAAGGCCCAAATCAAAAAGGGCCCAAAACAAAAGGGAAGGCCCAAAAAGGAAAATCAGAGAAAAAAAAGCCCAAAGGGAAGGAAAAGGTAAAAAGGCCAAAGGGGAAAAGGGGAAAAGGGAAAGCAAAAAGGCCCAAGGGGGAAGGAAAAAATTTAAAGGCAAAAGGGAAAAAGGCCCCAAGGGGAAAAAACAAGGCCCCGGGGAAAAAAAAGGAAAAAACCGGGAAAAAAACAAGGGGAAAGGGCCGGGGAAAAAAGCAAGGAAAGGTAAAAGGCCCAAGGGAAGGGGAGGGGGGGAAAGGGGGGAAAAGGCCAAAGGGCCCCCGGGGAAAAAGGGAAAGCCCAAGGGGCCCCGGGAAAAAGGGCAAGGTAAAAAAGGCCCAAAGGGGAAAAAGGGCCCGGAAAAGGAAAACAAGGCCAAGGGAAAGGGGGAAGGGGGAAAACAAGGGGAAGGCCCAAAAGGGCCCAAAGGCCCCGGGAAAAAAGCAAGGGGCCCAAGGGCCCAAAGGCCCCAAGGGGAGGGGGAAAAAGGGAAAAAGGGCAAGGGGCCCCAAGGGGAAGGGGAAGGGGAGGGAAAGGCCGCCAGGAAAAGCAAGGCAAGGGGAAGGCAAGGCAAGGAAAGGTAAGGCAAGGCAAGGCAAAAAGGAAAGGCAAGGCCAAGGGAAGGCAAGGAAAAGGGGGCAAGGCAAGGGAAAGGCCCAAGGCAAAAACATGGAAAAGGGGAAGGCAAGGAAGGGGGCGAAGGGTTGCCCCTTTATAGATCCCCCGCATTTGCCCCCCTTTTTGCCTTTTTTTTTTGGCACGGGGCTTTTTCTCCCTTGATGTTTTTCCTTTAGGAAGTAGGGCAGATTTCTTCTGTCTTTCAAGGAGCGCACCAACCAGCTTGGGACAGGTCGATTTGAGCTGGTCCGTGGATCGTCTTCCCTGACGGGGCCCTAGGGTGGTCCCCCGGAACTTTTACAAAAAAGAAATGCCACCATAACATATTATTTTTTTTTAACCATTTTTAAATTTTTTTAAAATATGCACCTTAAATGTATACATGTACATCACAACAAAAACATTCCATCATATTTTACATACATTCACATCCTATAAACATGCATCCACACCCCTAACGTACTTTCATTTTAAAATCAGAAAAAAATGCACATAAACACTTTTAACCAAAAAACATGTTTTTTCCCTAATTATTCAAACCATGCAAAACCCTTACACGTCGTCCCATAACATAACATTTTTAACAAGGCATCCTACCCCCAAAAAAATTTTCTTTTTTAGGGACAATACAGCAGAAAAGGGACAGAAAAGTGTCAAGAAATTGGAAAAAAAATCCCTTTTTTCCTTTTGTTTTTTAGACAAGGCCACTTTTTTGAAAATTCTTTTTTTTTGAAGACAAATCTTCTTCAGGCCATTTTTTTTTTTCTTTTCACTCCTTTCTGCCCATCCGAAAAAAGTCAGAAACCGACTCGTGGTCGACACCATGTCTCCCTTCCAAGCCTGGTTTTTTGACTGAAGTGAAAAATGAGTTTTTTTCGCGTGCATGCTTTTTTACTTTCCCCTCCCTCTACAGCGATATTCTTGGCCTCAGTTCTGTCAGCACGATTGGAAAAGGGCTTTTTTTTTTTTAACTCCCGATTTTTTTTCCGGGAGCCCAATTTTTTTTTTTTTTTTTTTTTCCGGGCGTGTTGAAAATCCGCGATTTTTTTCCGGGGGGGGAAAAATGGCCCTTTTAAAATTTAACCCTTTTCCGGGACAAATCCCGGGTTTGGGGGGACGGAGGCATGCGCAATTTTTCATCAAAAATTAATCAGTCATAAAAAACATTAAACTGCAAAAAACCATAACAAATATTTTAGCACCCAAAAACTTTCCTTTAACTAACAAACATAATGAACACCCCTAAAAATTTAAAATGTACACCTAAAAAAACATCAAGAAAAAAACCTGTTTTTCATTTTTTAAAAAAAAAAAATAAAAAACATTTTAATCAAAAAAATTGTCAAACTTTCGAAACAAAAGACCCCGGGAAAAAAACCCCAACTGGCAAAATTTCCCCGCCCCTTAAAATTTCCCGATTTTCTCCCCCAAAAAAAAATCCCAAAAGAATTTATTATGCAAATTTTTTTTGGGGGTAAAAATCATTTTTTTTTAAAACCAAAAAAATCCCCAATGAAAAAATTAAAAATGAAAAAACCCAAAACCCAACCCCCCAAAAAGGGAGAAACCCCCAAATTTGGCCAAATTTACCCCAAAGATGAAAAAATTAAATTAAAATGAAAGTCCCCCCCAAAATGTTTTTTTAAAAACCAAAGATCAAAAGAAAAGGGGGAAATAAGAAGAAGAGAGGGGAGAGGGGAAGAGAGAGAAATAGAAGAGAAGGGGGAGAAGAACCCTGGAGGGGGATTTTTGATTTAAACCCTTTTTTTTGTGGAAAGGTTTTGGGGAAAAAATTGTTTTTTCCCCCCCCCCCCCCCGGAAAAAAAAAGGGGTTTGGGAAAAAGGGGAACCCCGAAAAACTCTTGGGTCCCGGCAACCCCGCCCAAAACCCGTCCAAAAAAGGAAGCCCCCGATTTTCAAAAACCCAAGGGGGTGTTTTTTTATCATAAAGCAACCAAAAATGTTTTTGCTTTCCCCGGCTTTTACATTTTTTTTCCCAAAGCAAAAAGAATTGGGTTGGTAGTTGGCCCAGTCGGGTTTTTTTTTTCCCAAAAAATTTTTTAAAAAACATTTTTTTAAAGGGTTTCCCAATTTTGTTTTATTTTTTTTGGGGTTGGGGGGTTTTTCCCCGAAAAAAAAAAGAAAAAATAAAAAAAAATTCATCAATTGGCTTTGTTTTTTAAGAAACAAACCCCTCTTTTAAAATTATTTTTGGAAAACCTTACTGAAAACGCAAAATAACCCTATTTTTTAAAAAAACAATAACACCCAAAAAGCAGCCAAAAAATCCCCCCTTAGGCAACAGAAACCAAAAATGTTTGGGGGCTAAACCAAAATTTTTAAAACGTTTTTTCAAACCCTTTTGAAAAAAAATTTTTAATATGTTTCCCCCAGATTTTTTTAATTTCTACCTTCAAAATTTTATTTTTAAATTTTTTTCCCCTTTTTTAAAATTTCAAAGGCACCCCCATTTCCCAAACCCCAAGGGCCCTTCAAAAAAAAAGGAAAAAAGTTTTTCCCCTACCTTTTTCAAAATTCCATACATGGGGGGGAAAAAAAACACACACAACACACACACACACAAACACCCCAAACCCCAAAGCTGCCAAAGCCCAAAAGTAAAAAACCAAAAACCCCCACACACCCCACACAACCCCAAAACACACACCCACAAAACACCAAAAACACACCAAACCAAAACAAAACCCTACACAACCCCCTCACACACACACAACCCTGCCCCGAACCCTGGGGGCAACCAAGTCCCCGGCTATGACCCCCAGGGCCCCCGCAAAAGTGCTTTTGGATTGAGGCCCCCTTGAATTAAAAAAGGCCAAAACTGAAAAAGATCCCTTTTTACCCAAAAGAAAATTTCCTTTCCAAAACCCTTTTTTTTTCCCGTTTTTTTTTTATTCCCCCCCCTACGATTTAACACTAAGCCCCCGAGACCAATTTAAAAATTCCCCATTTGGGTTTTTTTAAAGGGGATTTGGGGCTGTGCGTAACCCAAAAAACCTTGGGGTGCACCCCACACAAAACAGGGTTTAAACCCCAAAACCCAAAAATTTTTAATTTTTTTTTCTGGACATCTTTCCCGGGGGAAAAAATGCTTTTTTACACAGAAAAAGTTTTTTGTTTTTTTTGTTTTAAATCTGTTTTGGCTTGGCCCGTTTAAAGTTTTTTTTTTTTTTTTTGACCCCTTTCATCAGTCCCCCCCTTTTTCCCTTCTGAATTTAAATTTTTTTCCCTTTTTTTTTTTTTTTCGAAATTTTTTTGTAAAGCCCCGTTTTAATTTTTTAATTTTTTTTGTTTTCCCATCCCAACGAAAAAAAAGTTCAAAAGGTCCCCTTTTTTCCCATGTTAGCCCCTTTTTTTTCCCCTTTTTTTTTTCCAAGGGGTTTTTTTGTAATTTTCCCTTTTTAAAGGTTTTTTTTTTAATATATGAATGTTTTTTTTATTTGTCCAAAAATTGCAAAAACCAAAAGTGGGTGTTTTTTTGGGAAACTTTTAAATTAAAAGAAGATGGTTTTTTAGCCAAACAAAGCCTTTTTTTAAATTTTTAAAGTAAAGCCACTTTTAAATTAAAGGACTTTTTTTTTGGGGAAAACTGGATTTTTTGCTGAACCCCCACCTTTTAAAAAATTAAATTTTTTATATAAATCCCTTAAAATTTTATATATATAATATATTATTTAAAATAGTTTTTTCCAAAAGAGCCCCAATTTAACAAAAAACGATTTTTATTTTTTTAAAATTTTTGGGCCCAAAATTTTTTTTAATTTTCAAATTTTGGGTAAAAATTACATTTTTTAAAAAAGAAAAGGGGAATTTTTTTTTGATTAATTTTTTTTCGCAAACGGTTTAAAGGGTAAAACCCTAACTTTTTTTTTTTCAGGAAACACAATTTTTTTAAAAGGGAAACCAAGAAAAAACCCCATATGAAAAGCTTTTAATTTTGGGGTTTTAAAAATTTGGTTGGGGTTAAACGGGGAGCAAGGTTAAATGAAAAAATAAAAAAAGGGGGCAGGCAAATTTTTTAAATTTTAAAAAACCCCAAAACACCAAACAGGCCCCGGGGGACCCCCGCCAAAAACCAGCCAAAAAACAAAACCCGAAAAAACCCCCGCCAAGGCCCCCCCCCTTTTCCCCAAAACCCGAACAGAAACCCTGCAAACGAAACCCGATTGTCCAAAACCCGGGGGGCAAAAACAAAACGTTGAGCCCGTCTTTTTTTGAGTGGAAAATCAAACAAAAGAAACATTTTTAAATTCCCCCCGACTATAGAAAAAGGGGGGGGTTTTTTACAGCGGTTTTAACCCCCGAAAAACCCCTGGAAGCTTTCCCACACCCTTATTTGGAAATGCCCAAACCCCAAAAAAAGGGTTCCCCCCCTTTTATCAAAAAACTTTCCCAAAATGGGGAAAGGAAACCCCGGGCCGGGGGGTCCCCTGGGGGGACAAACATCAAAAAATTTTTTTTAGGGGGAAAAGGGCCTTTGGGGTCCCCACAAGGGCTCCCCCCCGGGCCCCCCCCCTTTTTTTTCCCCCCTGGTGATTTTGAACCCGGGGCCCCTTTTGGAAAAATTTAACAGCAAACAAAAAGAAAAAGGGGAAAACCAGTGGACAAAATTGGGACCAACCTTTAAAAATGAAATTGGAACCCTTCCCCCTTTTACGGACCTAGCCCCTTTCCCCTTTCCCCAAACCCCGCCCCCCCCAAAAAAAGAATTTTCAAAAAAAAAAGGGGCAAAAAAAGGTTTTAAAAAAACCACCTCCCCCACAAGGTTTTTTTGGGCCCCCCCAAAATCCCCTGGGGGCCCAAAAACCCCCAAATCCCCCAAGATCCCAAAACGGGGAAAATGGGGGGACCCCCCCCCCCCCCCCCCCACACTGCCCCTGGAAAAAAACCCCCCCCCAGCCCCGGAAAAAGTGGAAGGGCCCTTTTTCATAAACTTGGGGGAGCAAACAAATTGGAAAAAACCCCGGTGGGGGGAAAAAATTTCCCAGACGTCCCAAGGGAAAAAAAAATCGGGGAACCCCATTTGGCCCCGCATAATTTCAGCCCCTTAAGAAACAAAACCCACCCCCCCCCAAGGGGGGTTTAAAAAAACCCACCCCCGCCCCGGGGAACCCGGGCCCCGTTTTTTAACCCCCCCAACGTTCCCAAATCGTGGGGGTAAATGATGGAGCCCCAGACAGGAGGGGCCCAAAAAAGACCACCACCCGGGAAAGGGGGGGGCAAAAAACCCTTTTTATCAAAAAGATTTTCCCTTTAAAAAAGAATTTCCCCCAATCCACTGGCCCCAAAAACCAAACAAACAACCAACCTTTGGCAGCGGAACCCCAAACCAAACCCCCGCCAACCGAAGAAAAAGACCCGGGGGGCAAAAGAAGGGGGGGAAAAGGGAAATTGGGGGGACACCCCTGGGAAGGGAAGGCCCCCCCCCCAGAAAAAAATTAAAACCCCGAACAGGCCCTTACCCCGGAAACCCTCAGGGGAAAAACCCCAAAAGAGGACGGGCCCCAAAAAACAAACCCGGGGGACAGGGAAACCCCCGAGGCAGCCAACCCCGGAAAAAAACAAGGGGAAAGGGGAAAACCCCCCGGAAAACCCCAGGGCCCTGGGGGGAAATGTTTTTTTTTCCCCGGGGCCTTTTGCCTTTTTTGGGAAAGGAAAACGAATTTGGGGGCCCAAAAAACTTTAAACCTGCGATTCTATTTTTTAAAAAAAAACCAAATTTTAAATATAAAAAATTTAAAAAACCCGTATTCCTGGATTTTCCCCGGGGGCGATTTTTCCCTTTTTAAAAAAGGGTATTTGATTTCCCCCCTTAAAATTTTAAAAATATTTTACACTGGTTCCCAAAAAAAATATGGGGGCCCCCCCAAACCCGTGGGGAAAAAACCCAAAAGTTTTTTTTTTTTTTCCTTTTTTAGAAAAATTTGTAAAAAAAAAAATTTTTAGGGAAAAAAAAGATAATTAAAATTTTTTTTTTTATTGGGAAACTTTGGAAGGAAATGGAAAAAAGTTGCCCTTTTTATCCCCCAAAAAAACCCCGGTGCCAAAAAATTTTAAATTTAAACCTTTTCCAAAAAAAAACCTTAAAAAAAACGGAAAAAAATTCTTTTTTCAAAGAAAAATCCCGTAAAGGGTTTTTTTTTAAATTTAAAGGGGTTTTTTTGGAAAACCCCTTTTTCCCCCTGTAAAAGGGGATACACTTGGCGGGAAATTTTTTAACCTTCCCAATTTAAAAAAAGGGGCCCCCCTTGGAAATTTTTAATTTTCCCAAACCCCCCCCCGAACCCTCAAAATCAGGGGGAATTTAAAAAATGCCCAAACTTTTTAAAAAATTTTTGGGGTTCCCATTCCCCGACCCCCAAAAAAAATTTTTTTTTTTTCAAAAGGTTTTTTTTTTAAAAAAAAAGGGCCAATTTTTTAAAAAAGGGGGGTAGACCGTTTTTTTTGGAAATTTAACAAACACCCCCTTCCCCCAAAAAATGGGAAAAAATTTTCAAAAGCAGAAATTTAAAACCCCGAAAAAATTTTTTGGGGGGTAAAAAAAAACCCAAAAAGCCCCTTTAACCCCCGTTTAAAAAATACGAAGAAAAAATTTTTAATTTTTTCCCCCAAAAAAATTTAATTTAAAAAATTTTTTTCAGATTTTTCGAATAAATTTTTTTTTTTCCCCAAAATGCTTTTTTTTTAAAGGATTAATTTCGGGGGCCCCAAAAAAAAAAATTGGCCCCATTCCCCTTTTTACAACCAAAAGGGAACCTGGGAAAAAAGGGAAAAAAGGGAAAAGGGTTTAATTTTTCAAAAAAAAAAAAATACAAGCCTTGAGGGCAATTTTAAGTGAAAAATAACAAAAAAAGGGGACCCAGAAAAAACTTAAAAAAATTAACCGCAGAAAACTAAGAAAAACCCAAAAAAAAATGGGTGGGGAGAAGGTGTTTTTAATGAGAGCAAAAATTAATGGTTTTTTAAAAAATGGGAAAAAAAAAAAAACCAAACAAAAATTTTTTTTTAGCAAAATTTGGGGAAAAAAAAAAAATTTTTTTTTTACAACCCAAAACCCATGAGTTACCCCCCCGGAACCCCAATTTTCAAAAAGGGGTTTAATAAAAACAAAACCCAAAAAAAACAATCCCCTTGGTTCCCGAAAGGTTTCCCGACAAATCACCCCAAATTTGAAAGCTTAAAAAAGGGGGTTTAATTATAATTTTAAACCTTTTAAACCAAAACTTTTTTTCCCCCAAAGCCCAGCAATTTAAATTGTGGAAAAGCCGAAGGAAAAAGAAAACCATTTAAAAGGACCCCTCCCAAAAAATTGGGGGTGCCAAAAAAACAAATGAAAAAAAAAAAGCAAAAAGACAAAAAATTCCCCCCGGGTTCCCGAAAAGGAAAAACCAAAAAGTTTTTTAACATTTTTTTTAAGTTCCCTTTTTTTTTTTAGACAAAAATTGGGCCCTTTCTTTTTCCCCAATTTAGTTTTTAAATTTTTAAAGGGTATCGACCCCGGTGGGGGGAATTTTTCAGTCTCACAAAACCAAGGGAAAACCTTTTTTGTTTTTTAACCCCCAAAAAGGAAAAACCCCAAAAAAAAATTTTTAAAAAAAAATTTTGGGACCCAGGAAAACCCTGTTTTAAAAAGGGGCCCCCCCCCCTTTAAAAAAAGCTTTCCCCCCCTTTTCCCTAGCTGCCAAGGGGTTTAAAAAAAAACCTTCCCTTTGGGGCCCAAAAAAATTAAATTAAAAAGTTTTTGGGGCCCAAAAAGGGGGCCCCTTTTTTCAAAGGTCAATTTTCATTTTGGGGAAAAAAAAATAATGTTTGGCCTTAAAACCCCAAAAAATTTTGCTTTTAAAATCTGAAAAAAAACGCAAAAACCCCCGGGGCCTCCCCCAAATGCCGATTTTAATTTTTTAGAAAACAAAATTTAAAAATGTCCCCCCCCCTTTTTTTTTTAAATGAAAAAAAAAAGTTTTTTTTAAAAAATTTTTTTTTTAATTTTTGGGGAAAACCCTTTGAAAATTTTTTTTAGGGGTTTTTTGAACATTTTTTAATTAAAGAAAAAAACCACATCCCTGCTTTTTTTTGGGTTTTAAAAGGTCCCCCCCGTGGGTTCCTTTCCTTTCCCTTTTAAAATTTAAAGGGGGGTTTGGGAGACGAGGGCCCACTTTCTCCCACTTTTTTTTTAAATATGCGCAGAGTTTTTTATCACTGATGATTCGAAAAAGTAAAAAAGTTAAAAAAGGGCCTTACATAAAAAATACAAAAAACTCCTGTCACAGTTTTTGCAGACATACTTTCTCTGCTATTTGATGGTTCTAAAAACATTCTCTTAAGGAAAACTTAAATCCTTGATAAATACCAAAAAGTTTCCCCGGGCTGGAAAAATAAAATAGTGATAAAATCAACTATGGGGAAAATTGAAGCAAAAAAATAGTCAAATTCGATACTTTGGGAAAACAGGAATTTCCCCCAAAGAAAATCCGGGGAAAAACTTTAAGGTTCTTGGCATAAAATTTTTCTACTAATACGACCAAACTTTTTTTGAATTAAAATACATTCAAAAGCTTTCAGCCTGCAGAAAATCTTAAAAAATGAAAAGAAAAATCTCATTCCCTTTTTAAAATCGCAATATTAAAAAATGTTCATTCCTTTTTCTCAGTTTCCCTATCTGTTTTAAATAAACTTCCGGACCCCCCAAGCCAATTTTTGAAGGAAACAGAAACTGAAAATGTTCCAGTTCTTATGGAATGGGAAACAAATAAATAAAGAAATGGGTAATTTATCAAGAAAAAGAAAATGGAGGACTATAAATGGGGTAACAATTTTACTACTGAGACTCGAAGTTAGCTGGTTAAGACGTTTAAATATTCCCGGGATCAAAATTTTTTGTAGTTTCAATATATCCCTTTTTGTATCCACCCTGAAACAAATAAAAACGCTCGGAAGTGAGTACGCTAACGGTTACTCCAACGACTCGAAACCCTTTCGGGGCTTGATTTTTGTTAAAAATATAAAATTTCTCTCAAAGTGTCACCTTTAAATAAAAAAAAAAATTTTTTGCCAGAATATATTCATTACAATGTAAACAAACAAGGGACCATAAGGTGACTACATGAAAAAATGGAGAAAGCAGGCGTAAAACAAAAATTAACCATGTAATGGAACAAAAAGGAAATTTTTTCTGTCCCTTTAATGATTTTTTAAAGGTAAAATAACCCCAAACGTTTTTTCAAAAAACTAATTTTTTTAGCATATGAGGGAATCACACAGCTATTAGGAAAATCAAGAAATTCCAATTACAGAGAAGACATAGCACATGTTACTGATGAGGAAATAAAAAGGGCCCCTTTACCCAGAAAGACAACAAAGTAGTTAAATCGATCCTACTTGGTTCTAAAAATTACACCAGAGCAGTGATTAAGTGGGAACGCTGTATACGGGGACTCAATTTAAAGAAATATTTTTTTTTTAAAACCTCTTAAAATTACTACAATACTAAACTGAGTTTTTTTCCATTCAAAACTTTACACCGTATTCCCCCCCCCACACAAAATTTTCTTCACTTTAAAAAACTCACAGACCCCCCACAATGTAATTTCTGTATTCAGAAACGCAAAACAATTCCACAGTTTTGGGAAATTGCTTTTGTAATTCAAAATTTTGGGGAATGACTTTTGAATCTGTTTTAAATGGAATAAATGCCCCCATTCCTCTAAGACTAATATTAAACAGCACTAACTTGTTTGGTTGCGCAAAAAAGTAATAACAACAAGCTTTAGATTTTTTTAAACTACTATTTGCCAAAATTTTTTTCATCATAAACCAATTTTCCCCAAATTTTTTAACCCTACAATGCCTAGTTTCAATCAAATAGTTTTAAAAAAAAAAAGGAAAAAACAGAAAAAAAAAAAAAAATTTTAAAAAACTGTAGGGAAAACCCCCATAATTCAAGCTAACATGGAAAAAATTATATCCTTTTTTTTTATGTAAATTCAAGCCTTTTTGTGCATAGACATCATTTGCCCCCGAAGGACGGTTGGGGGGAAAATCCTCCATTGTGAAATGAAATTGTCCCCTCATAGGGGTCACCTATAAAAAAAAAAATGTTATGTTTTTCCTTTGGTAATAGTTTTTTTTTATTATTACCTCTGTTTCAAAATAAGATTTGCCCTCATTTGTCCATCAGCTACAAGTGTCTAAAAAAACACATGTAACTGTTTCGAAACGATGTTTTTTTTTTTCCTTTTTCATGTTCTTGTTTTTGTCTTTTTGCTTTTTTGGAAAATTAAAAAAAAAACAAAAAAAAAAACCCCCTTTTTTTTTGGCACCTCTTTTAAAAGCCTTCAACCATTACCGACGAAACCAAAAATTGTCATCCCAACTGTGGCATTGTGCAACCACAACAGCACAGCTTTCAATAGAAAATCAGTACATGAAAAATGGGAAGGATGGTATCACATGTCTTCGGGCGATAAAAAAAAAACACACGGCTGAAAATTTGTCATGCTTTTTCAAACCCTTTATGGTTTTTTTTCAAAAAAAGTCAATTTTTTCGCTGGCACCCGTCAAAAAACAATACTTTAACTTTATCATTATAATGTGAGCCCCCCCACTGTAGCTAATACCAACGATTTCCCTATGGTGACCTCAAAATGCAGCTAGAAATGAAAAAGAGAAGGAGAGAGAAAAGAGAGAGAGAGAGAGAGAGAGGAGAGAGAAGAGAGAAAAGGAAGAAAAGAGAAGAAAAATTTAGTTTTTCATAAAACTTTTTTTGTGAAAAAAGTTACATGGTAAACTAAAATTCCCTCTTCGGGGAAATCTTCTTTTTTTCAATTTAGTCGTTTTTTTTTGTTTTTAACTACATTTCACAAATTTAAACCTAAGATCAAAAAAAATTTTTACACATCAGTTACACTTTATGACTAACTGGCAGAAAAGGACAATTTTTATGAAAACCCAATTAACAATCAAAGACATGCTGTCGGTGGAAATCATCAAGGAAACAAACACAACACCCTCACAACCTTTCAGATCACACTTTCCCCCCTTCCCCCCTTTTAACCATTCATCGCAAACTGGCAACAACCATTTTGTAGTATCAGCTTTCTTCAACCCATGTGAAAAAGCTGATGTTTAATATCAGTACAATAACCCAATCGAATCAATGGTTCTGGAACCGCCCATAGGGATTCCCC
>JAMYXO010001354.1:0-30652 GCA_033310375.1 Conus canariensis
CCACACACACAGAGCCACACACACACACACACACACACACACACACACACACACACACACACACACACACACACACACACAACTAGAATAATTGACAAAATGAAAGTGCATGCTGTTTATTTCATAATTTAGTCGCTTAATTATAAGAGTTATCTTCCATCCATCGGCCTTAGATTGGGCCTGAATGGCAGACAGGTGCACAATTCTGTGCGTTCGCAGAAGAAGACAGAAGAAGAAGGCATGAGATTCATGGATTTGCTTAAGAGGATGGAAACCTAATGTGTTCTAATCTTGTTGCATATGAAGGGTACTGTCCATTATGGGCACACACACACACACACACACACACACACACACACACACACACACACACACACACACACACACACACGCATGCATGCATGCATGAATGTACATACACACATTGACTCACTGAAACCAATTTATCGTCAGATTAGGTCATAGTTGTACTGTACGCGCACACACACACTCATTCACACACACACACACAAGCACACATACAAACACAGAGGTAAGTATGCATGTGCATGATCTCTCTCTCTCTCTCTCTCTGTCTCTCTTCTTCTCTCTCTCTCTCTCTCTCTCTCTCTCTCTCTCTCTCTCCTCATTTCAGCAGGTGTAAACCCGTCTGGCTGTCCCCCCCCCCCCCCCCTTCTGCCACCACCCATCTCTAACCTTGACCCTTCTTTCTCCTCCCCACACCCCCACCTCTCTGTCTTCCTTTTTCAGTGTGTGTGTGTTGTTTTGTTGTTGTTGTCGTACCCTGGCTAAAAAAAAGACTCCAGGGATCATCCGAACAGCCAAAGTACTTGAACACTATGGTACAAATGCATCAGCTGGGGATGTGAACAATATGTGTATGACCGTTTTTGATTACCCTGCTAGGTGGGTAGCCACGTACCGACTTAGGGTGTGTGTGTGTGTGTGTGTGTGTGTGTGTGTGTGTGTGTGTGTGTGTGTGTGTGTGTGAAAACCATTAGTTCTGTTTGTTGCATCCCTGTAGGTCTAACTTCATTTCATATAGCAGTGACATCCTGCTGCTTATCTATGTACAAAGTGCTGCCAGTGGTTTTGGCTGGAGATTGCTCTATGATTCTGTGCTGTGAGACCCCGATGATAATGAAAACTACCAGGAGCAAGGTGCATTAACTGCATATTGCAGCGGCTTACACGCTGAAATGTGTTGAATATTCTGCTTGTGTAATGTCGCTGACTGTCAATCAATGGATGGGAAACAGGAGTTACTGTACCCCCATCACCCCTAATCACTTACCCACCCACCCACCCACCCCCATTCCCAAAGAAGTGATCCAGCTATGTGCAGTGCTACACACTTGTCTTCTTGTCATGGCCTCTCTCACTTTAGAACTACACCCCTAACTCCCTCTCTTTGTCTCTCTCTTCTCTTTCTCTGTCTGTCTCTCTCTGTCTCTGTCTGTCTGTCTCTGTCTCTGTGTGTGTGTGTCTCTCTCTCTCTCTCTCTGTCTGTCTCTGTCTCGCTCTGTCTCTCTCTGTCTCTGTCTGTCTGTCTCTCTCTTTCTGTGTGTGCGTGTGTGTGTGTGTTGTGTGCACGCGCGCTTGTTTGTGTGTGTGTGTGCGCGTGTGTGACCTGTTTGTGTGCGCGCGCGTGTGTGTATGTGTGCGTGTGTGTGTATGTGTGTGTGTGTGTGTGTGTGATCAAATGTTTTGTTCCATCGAAAGGAGGTCACCAGAGACAGATCGTGATGCGTGTTCACTCTCTGTCTGTCTCTCTCTGTCCTGTCTCTGTCTGTCTCTCTCTCTCTTCTCTCTGTCTCTCTTCTCGTCTGTCTGTCTGTCTGTCTGTCTGTCTTCTGCTTCTCTGTCTCTCTCTCTCTCTTCTGTCTGTCTGTCTGTCTGTCTGTCTCTCCTTGCCAGTCATCTATGTATGAAAGGCACTTCTTGGGTATGCTTTTTCATCTTGAGCATACATGCATTCCTTGATCTATTCACCAAGGGCCACCCCCCTTTCTCCCGTCATTTGTTTATTTACTCATTGTCAAAAAACAATTTTTGTTTTTATTTTGCCAGAGATATTGTATTGGAATTTTTTTTCTTGAGATAATGTATTTGATTTTTCTTCCTCTATTTTCATATTTACTCTTTTTTTTAACATAAATTTCATGATACATTCCCTAAGTGATATGATTTATTCTTTATTTTTTCCCAAAGTTGGAGTATGGCTGCCTTAATGTAGGGATAAAAAAAAAACGGTTATACACACAAAACTCCACTCCCTTTGTTGGGCAGATGGGTTTAATACTTGCCTGTCTATACAGGGAGTGTCCGCTGGAGTATCAGCCTGCGTACACAGAAGCAGAAGAAGAAGATTCTTTGTTAGTTTGTTCATTTATTTCGTCAGTGATTTAAATGTTTATTTATTAATTTAAGCAGGCCTATTTGTATATGCATATCAGTAGAAAGAGAGGAAAGTGCACACAGATGCATACCCCCCCCCCCCCCCCCCTCAGAGCCTTTCTACTTCCATGCCCCCACACCACCCCTGTTTTCTACACAACACACAACACACACACACACACACAACACACACACACACACACAACACACAACACACCCAAAACAACACACACACAACACACACACACACACACACACACAACACAACACACACACACACACACACACACAACACACACACTAACACACACACACACACACACACACACACACACACACACAACACACACACAACAACACACACACACACACACACACACACACAACACACACACACACACACACACACACACACACACACACACACACACACACACACACACACACACACACACACACAACACACACACACACACACACACACACACACACACACACACACACACACACACAACACACAACACACCACACACAACACCACACACACACACACACAACACACACACACACACAACACAAAAACACACACACACAACACACACACACACACACACACAGTGAGTACGCCATGTCAGGCGGTGGTATGTGGATGTGAAGATCAAAACGCCACATGTTTCAGCCTTCGACTGAGCTGTCGAAATGCGCATGTAACTCACAGTCACAGTGACAAAATAAATGTGACAGCTGAATAGCGACATTATTTTTTTGCGTGATGAAACTGGAGATATTTGACGCTTCTTTCGTGCATAACGTTTCTCGTCAAACGTCGAGTGATTTGAATGGTGGAAACACACACACACACAACACACACACACACACACACCACACACACACACACACACACACAACACACACACACACACACACACACACACACACACACACACACACACACACACAACACAGTGGCCAGTCTGCCAGACAACCACCAGGATCGCAGACCAGAGAGAAGGTGCCCCACTACTTGTTAAAGTAGTTAATTCAAATGTCGTAATAGTAGCAGAAGTGTTACATTTTCATTTTGTTCCCCAATTAAGTAGGTACTTGGAACATCAGTCATACTGTTTCGACAATAAAGATTGTTAAAAGGGTAACGGGTATTTATGACCATCATGGCATTGATCGTTGTCCTTTTTTGTTCTCAGGGGTGTGCATCCCTGCAGTAAAGCACTCAGATTTTTTTTTTGTCTTAATGGGTTTTTAGAAAGAATGTTTGGAATTTACCACAGATCCCAGCTCTCTCTAGACATTCTTTCGTTTGTGTGGTAGACGAAATTTCTTCGACAAAAATATTGTTTAACTGTCCATGTTTTAAAGCACGATATTCAGATTTCCGCAGAATAATAAAAACATTTTTTTTTATAAGAATGTTTAAAATATTGTTCACATTTCGATGTTAAACTCTGATGGCCCTTTTCTCATAACGTTTGGTTTCCCCTTCACATCTTCGCCTCTGGCGTGTGCCAAAGTTTTAAGAGTTGGTCAGGTCATGGGAAGTGTCAGTGGATAGACATAGTAACGATCTGCTCCTAGAGGGATTTAAAAAAATGGACGTATTCTTTGTTTTCTCTTTTTTGTTTTGCTCGCTTGTGCTTTCTTTTGCTTGTTGTTTTGTTTTAATTACTGGTGGACCAAAGGTATTTGGAACACTGATTCCATACTTCTCACTACAAAGCCCTTAAAACCACCATACATGTCCACGTATTGGCTTTAACATGCACAGGGATTCACAGATTGGTAGAAAACTCGTATGTTTCATGACTGAACATGAGAAATAAGCGAGAGCACTGACAACAACAACAAAAAAGTTTCTGAACATCTGGAATATGTGCATGAAGACCTGGTACGATCCAGTCTGGCATCTCTGTTAATTTTCGAATTGGTAGTATGATAAGGAGGTCTGTTTTCATCACCTAAAAGGAGCTTGAACTGCACACCAGTTTTTCTCCCTGCTAATATGTGTGATCTTGTTTTGAGACTTCTGTTAGTAATTTGATGTGGAGCTTGTTTTCCTAGAAGGGTGGCTGGAGGGGTGTGTCATTTAACAGTGGTGTCAGTCTTCGTTAGTTCTGTGAGGTCTTTCGGCGGAGCTGTGAAGAATAACAACAGCGCATCTTTACCTCCAAATCTGCAATTATATGATGAAAAAGAAATTTGAAGCAGCTCATTTGTTTTATCTGAGTCATTGCTGGTGTAAATTACAATGATCAGGGCATTGATTCAGTATGTGAGAGTGTTTGTTAAATGAAAATGTGTATTTATATATGAGCTGTACGCATGGATGTATCTGCAGTAATGTTCGTGTGTGTATTCATATGTAAGTGTGTAAGTGTATATCCAAACACATAGGTTTGAACGTAGACTTTTTTAGCAAAGCTCAGTTTGGAATGAATGAATATAGATGTTCGTGCGTGCACATATAATATACTTGAACGCCCATTGGCTTTAACGTGCACAAGCATACACAAATATGCATCCAAGCACATGCCCGCAGTCACATTTACATGCCCTCACGCACATGGATGTGCATATGGACGCGTGTGTATGCGGACACACACACGGACAGACACACACACACTCACACACACACACACAACACACACACACACACACACACACACACCACTCACAAGGACACACACACACACTCACACACACACACACTCGCACAAGGACACACACACACACACACACACACACCACACACACACACACACACACACACACACATTGAAGACAACAGCAAGATTTTACTCGGTTCCCCATAATACATGGCGTGAAACAAAATATAGTTGGATGGAAAAAGCACAAACTGAAAATGTTTCTGAAACTAAGTTAGTTTTGATGAATTGAATGAATCAGATTTGTTTGCAGATGGAATAAGATCTTAACTGAAGATACTGATTATGTATTGACAGGGGCAAGGCACTGCTACATCAACGGGGCACGGACACCGGAGTCCAGGTCACGTGAAGGAACTGGGTGATGCGGCCAACCACAAAAAAATGGGAGTATTGTTCTTGATTTTTTGCTTGTTGTTCTCTCTCGTCTTTACACTTCTTCCAGTGTAGCTGTCCCTTTCTTTCATAGTTATGTGTGCTGTCATAGAGTTTAGTGTTTCCTTGTGTAGAGTTGTGTGGTCTTCTTTCCCAGAGTTTAGTATCGCCTTTCCTCACAAATGTTGTCTTTTACAGGGGGTATATTTTCTACACTCACAAGTTTGAAATCTCCTTTCTGCGGTACTAGAATCTTCTTCGTTCTCAGATGCTAGTCTTCTTATTCAGGGTTTAGTGTTTTCTTGATTCACAGATGTTTGTGTTCTTTTCTTCAGGAACTAGTGTCCCATATTTTCCACAGCTGATGCTCGTCTTTTTTTTAATTGGGGTGTACCTTTCCTAACTTTCTAGTCTTCAGTGATTCTTTCCATGCATTTTCTTTTCCAGGATTTTGGGCTTCTTTCTCAGAGTATTATGTCTTCTTCTTTCCTAGGATTAAGTGCCACCTTCTTTCCCAGGGTTCTTTGTCCTAAGATCACGAGTCTTTTTTCCTGGGTTTAGTGGTTTTTCTTTTACCAGGCTTTAGTGTTTTGTCCTTTCCCAGGGTCCATGCCTTCTTTCCCAGGCTTTATGCCCACAACGTCCGCAGTACTTAGTGCCTTCTTTATTCCACAGTGTTTAGTCTTTCTTCGTTTTAAGGATTCAGTGCCCTCTTCTTTTCCCCACCACAACACAACCCACCCCCATTACACCCCGACCACAACACAGCACCCCCACCACACCCCTACCACACCTTTACACACCACAGCACATCACTACCACACTTCCACTACACCACAAAACGCGACACACACCACACTACAACACACATCACCACACAATAACACACACCACACCACAACACAGTGCACCACACAATGCACCACACACACCACACACACACACCACACCACTCCACAGTACACAACCCCACACCACACATTCCCAACCCCCAACACACCACATCCTCATAAAACACGCCACCCCACCCCACACCACCAAAACATCACATTACACCACACCACACCAAAACACAACACACAACGACACACCACACCATACCAGGGGGTTGGAATAGCTCAGCGGTAGAGCACCGGACTCATAATCTCGGTGATCCTGGGGTGGTTGAAATCTCCGCCGGGCTGTTTCGGTACAGGGGGATTTTTCACTCGGAGTTGGCATTGGTTCTGACTCCATCTCCATTTCAGTCCTTTGAATGAGACTAAACCGAGGTTCACAAGAGTGGGGACTCTGGTATTTTACACTAAGGCCTGTTTGGCCGTGTGTGTTGAGGTCTGAACTGAAATATGCGTGTCCAACGTTCAGACCTAGGGTGTTTTATTGTCCAGTACTTGGCCTTGGTGCTTGTACCGAGGTCTGTGGGAAGTCTTGAAGGGGCTCTCTGGCAGTGGTCGCTTTCTTTTGATGCGTGAAGAGTGTGGTTTTCATTTTGAAATTGCCACGTTTTGCGCAGATCTGCACATTCTGTTGCCTCACAGTCTGTCATGGATCGGTGGGGGTCTTCTGTAAGCAGGAACCACAGTGTACAGTGCCTTCTTTGACTACATCTCTCTGTGGGATACAGCAGAAGGCGTTCAGAAACTTCGACTCCCAGGTGGCTTGTCACCTTGGATGGTGGGTTGTTAGGACAGGGAGTCTAGTGCAGAATGGTGGCTTTGGTTAGGCTTTAGTAGTTTGGTGGGGGCGGTGTTAGGGGTTAGAGGGAGGCCCGTTCCAGCGCATCATTTAGCTCCTGGCAAGACTGAAAGTGTGCAGGATGCTGTGGTGTTGAACTTCTGTGTGGATAAGAAATTTTGGCGTTGCGTAGTTGGAAAAACGGTCTGAATGGATCGGACTGGCCTTACCATGAGATCCATTTTGCGGTGGCATCAGCTTGACCGGCTCCTGCGCGTGGGAGTTTATCAGGGTATAGGGACCCTGGAGGTGTCAGAGCTGTAGTTCATAGAGCAGAGTGCCACTGGCCTTCCTGTGTGACACATGGCTGCTCTGGTTTCTGTGACAGTTGTCTGCGGACCAATGGTACAGAACGGTGGTACCAGACGAGATACTTCAGGAAAGGCATGCATTTCCTGCAGTGTATCTTGGGATCCCCTGGTACTGTCTGAGTACCCCTTGTTTTGCAGAGAACCTGTCATGGCGGTCATATCAGCATGGAGTTCACTCTGAAGGTCCCGTGGAACTGGCTTCAGTATAGGCCTTAACATCGGTCGTGTTTGCTGTCGAGGATATCTAAATTTCGTCCCTGATTCGCGATTCGTGTTACCAATCGGGTCTCTCTTCCACACGGATCTTTCAACAACGCCACTGCATGCCTTTAGTTCTGTTAGTGACTGGATGTTGTGTTGGATTAGTTGAATAAGTGGGGAGCAGAGGAAGGGTCAGGGGGTACTAAAGAAGCCTGGCTAGAGAAATACGTACATAAAGATGTATATGTACATATTTGTCTCTGGTGTAACCATTGCCATTCATTCTGCGCATTATTCCCTGTTCTGGTGATTCATCAGTCAGGGTGATGATTCCCGGGAATCAAGAGTTGCTGGCTGCCTTCTGTTGTGTTCCATAGATGGATGCAGTTGAAGGAGTTGCTGTGCATCCTGGGACCAGTGTGCAGGGATGTTTATCTTTTTATGACATGGTTGGGAGCAAGAGAGTTGGAGATATCTTCTTCTTCCTCGTTCGCCATCCCGTTAGATGAGCAGCCCGGTGTCCTCGACGAAGGCTGCCGTCCATCGCAGTTTCTCCAGGGTGCCGTATAGCTTGGCTTCCACTGCTGTCGGTGTTGGCCAGTACTTTTTCCTGGATGCTGCATACGTGTACAGACTTGAAGGATGTGGTCAGTTGTCATTGGTCCCTCACCACAAGGGCACTCTCCACTCTGTCCAATGCCAAATTTTGTGTACATGTGGTGGAGCAGGCGATTGTGTCCAGTCCTCAGGCGGAAGATCTTGACCTGTTCTGTCGTCGCAGCAAATGGTATGTGTCTTCTGGGTTGTATTTGGGATGCAGGAGGCGCCATTTTATTCCTTGCTGTGCCTTGATGAGTGTCCTAATTTCATCGTATGACACCAGGTTGTTGGCCTGCTCCTTCTGTGCACCGTCTTTTGCCAGAATGTCCGTTTTTTCGTTGCCTCTGATGCTACAGTGTGCTGTTACCCATTGTATCACCACTTTCTCCACTCTGGCACTCAGGGCAACAAGGGCTGAAATGAGATGGTTCTGTTCTTTGCAGCGGGAGTTCTTGAGGGCTTGGAGCACAGAGAGAGCGTCAGAGAACACCACCACCTGCCCTGTTGTTCTTTTGGAGTTCTGCGAGACTGTTGTGGCTGCCTCACAGAGGGCTTCTCACTCAGCTCGGAAGTTGGTGGAGTATTTTCCTGTTGGCATTGCAATTTCTTCATCTCGGTCTTTGTATCGGAGGAAGATTCCAGCTCCACCATCCCTCGTTGCTTCTGTGGCGGAACCATCTGTGAAGAGATGGGTCCAGTCTTCCTGGGGTACTGGTTGCAGATATACTCCATGGCCAGGGCCTTCCTTTGGGTGTCTGACTGTATTCCTCTCTTCTCCACTCCGGGAATGCTGGTGACGACTGTTGGGAACACCTGCCTCTTCCAGGATGGGTGGGTGACATTTGCCGGGATAGGCTTTGCTTCATGTTCCATCAAGACTGGGTTTTGTGTTTCAAGGCGTCTTGATTGGTGGATGAAGCTGCCTCTTTTCAACCGGCTCCTGGTGGGTCTGCTCATTCTGTTGGTCATTGGAGTTGGAGGTATGCGTGGATCGGTCATCGGCCAGCTGGGGGTCAGATTGTTCATGTGTCTGGAAAAGTGGTCATTTGAGCAAGAAGTGTTTTACTGCTCTTGTTCACGCCCGACATTCCCAGGCCAGCCCAGGCCAAACTGGCTCAGGCTAGGTGGGCAAGGCAAGGCTGACCCTTCCAAACCCAACCCCACCCTAACCTACCCAGTACCCCATAGCCAGCGCCTAGGCCTAGACCGGCTTAGGCCAAGCCCAGCCCAGGCCAGATTGACCCCCCCAACCCTGACTGACCTTGTCTGACCCAACCCTATCCCAGGCCAAACTGGCCCAGGGCACCACCACTCTACCACGACACCACCGCACCACCACCACACCACCACCACACCACACCACACAACCACCATCACTACCACCACAACACCAACACTACAACCACCACCATACCACTACCACAACCACACCACAACCTCACCACAACCCCTCCACAACCCCAGCACCACCACCCCAGCACCACCACATCACACCACCACCACACACCACACCACACCACACCACACCACACCACACCACACCACACCACCACCTTTCATAAAGGTTAGGGTCCTCTTCTTTCACAGAGCTAGTGTTCTTTTCTTTCATAGGGGCTTGTGTTCTCTCCTTTCATAGGGGTTAGAGCCTCTTCTTTCACAGGGGCTAGTGTTGTGTCCTGTCATAGGGGTTAGCGTCCTCTTTTTTCCACAAGGGCTAGTGTTCTCTCCTGTTAAAGGTTTTTGCTTCCTCTTCTTTCACAGAGGCTAGTGTTCTCTTGTTCTCTCCTTTTATAGGAGTTAGCGTCCTCTTCTGTCACAGGAGCTAGTGTTCTCTCCTCTTCTTTGGGCTAGTGTTCATTCCTTTCATAGGGGTTGGAGTCTTCTTTCACAGGAGCTAGTGTTCACTCCTTTCATAGGGGTTAGCGTCCTCTTCTTTTGCAGGGGCTAGTGTTATCTCCTTCCATACGGGCTAGCGTCCTCTTTTGTTTGTATGGGCTCGTGTTTTCCTCCTTTTATAGATTCAGTGTACTGTTCATTCTCTTGTGTGGGTGTTTAAGTTTATGCTCTTCCTTTCGTATGGATTTTATGTCCAATCTGGCTTGTTAATGACCCTTTGTGTTGTGTTCTTTCATATGGACTGTTGTCTGTTATTGATGTTTCTGTCATCTTCTTTTCCATGGTCTGTTGTCCTTTCACAGGTAGAATGCCTTTCTTGCATAGAGTTTAATGTCCTCTTTACAAAGGGCCTAGTGTCTTTTTTGTGATGACTTAGTGTGTCTCTTTCTATCGCATTCAGTGTCCTTTTGTCCTCTGTATTGTTCTTAGCTCTAGGGTTTAGTATTACCTTTTCACAGAGTTCTGCGTGTTTCTCTTATATAGGGTTCGCTGTACTTTCATGGCTTTTGTTTCCTCTTTCGCACAATTCAGTGCCTTTGAGATTATATGATTGGAAGTATTCTTTCACAGAGTTTAACATATTTTCTTTCTTACAGAATTACGTCGTTGTACGTCGACTTCTCCTTGCATCCTTTTCATAGGTGTTAATGTCTTCTTTCTTGATGTTTAGTTAGAATTTTCTTCGAAAGTATTTCAACATTTTTTTTGTGGCAGGACCAAACAGGAAGCAGTGCCAGTCTGCCAGACGACCATCAGGATCACAGACCAGAGAGAAGGTGCCCCGCTACTTGTTAAAGTAGTTAATTCGAATGTCGTAATAGTAGCAGAACTGTTACATTTTCATTTTGTTCCCCAATTAAGTAGGTACTTGGAACATCAGTCATACTGTTTCGACAATAAAGATTGTTAAAAGGGTAACGGGTATTTATGACCATCATGGCATTGATCGTTGTCCTTTTTTGTTCTCAGGGGTGTGCATCCCTGCAGTAAAGCACTCAGATTTTTTTTGTCTTAATGGGTTTTTAGAAAGAATGTTTGGAATTTACCACAGATCCCAGCTCTCTCTAGACATTCTTTCGTTTGTGTGGTAGACGAAATTTCTTCGACAAAAATATTGTTTAACTGTCCATGTTTTAAAGCACGATATTCAGATTTCCGCAGAATAATAAAAACATTTTTTTTTATAAGAATGTTTAAAATACTGTTCACAATTCGATGTTAAACTCTGATGGCCCTTTTCTCATAACGTTTGGTTTCCCCTTCACATCTTCGCCTCTGGCGTGTGCCAAAGTTTTAAGAGTTGGTCAGGTCATGGGAAGTGTCAGTGGATAGACATAGTAGCGATCTGCCCGTAGAGGGATTTAAAAAAATGGACGTATTCTTTGTTTTCTCTTTTTTGTTTTGCTCGCTTGTGCTTTCTTTTGCTTGTTGTTTTGTTTTAATTACTGGTGGACCAAAGATATTTGGAACACTGATTCCATACTTCTCACTACAAAGCCCTTAAAACCACCATACATGTCCACGTATTGGCTTTAACATGCACAGGGATTCACAGATTGGTAGAAAACTCCGTATGTTTCATGACTGAACGTGAGAAATAAGCGAGAGCACTGACAACAACAACAAAAAAGTTTCTGAACATCTGGAATATGTGCATGAAGACCTGGTACGATCCAGTCTGGCATCTCTGTTAATTTTCGAATTGGTAGTATGATAAGGAGGTCTGTTTTCATCACCTAAAAGGAGCTTGAACTGCACACCAGTTTTCTCCCTGCTAATATGTGTGATCTTGTTTTGAGACTTCTGTTAGTAATTTGATGTGGAGCTTGTTTTCCTAGAAGGGTGGCTGGAGGGGTGTGTCATTTAACAGTGGTGTCAGTCTTCGTTAGTTCTGTGAGGTCTTTCGGCAGAGCTGTGAAGAATAACAACAGCGCATCTTTACCTCCAAGTCTGCAATTATATGATGAAAAAGAAATTTGAAGCAGCTTATTTGTTTTATCTGAGTCATTGCTGGTGTAAATTACAATGATCAGGGCATTGATTCAGTATGTGAGAGTGTTTGTTAAATGAAAATGTGTATTTATATATGAGCTGTACGCATGGATGTATCTGCAGTAATGTTCATGTGTGTATTCATATGTAAGTGTATAACCAAACACATAGGTTTGAACGTACACTTTTTTAGCAAAGCTCAGTTTGCAATGAATGAATATAGACGTTCGTGCGTGCACATATAATATACTTGAACGCCCATTGGCTTTAACGTGCACAAGCATACACAAATATGCATCCAAGCACATGCCCGCAGTCACATTTACATGCCCTCACGCACATGGATGTGCATATGGACGCGCGTGTGTGGAGACACACACGGACAGACAGACACACACTCACTCGCGCGCACACACAACACACACACACACACACACACACACACACACACACACACACACACACACAACACACACACACTCACACACAACACACACACAAGACACCACCACACACCCACACACACACACACACACACACACACAGACACACCACACACACCACACACACACCCACACACTAACACAGACACGACACACAACACACACACACACACACACACACACACACACACACACACACCCACACCACTACACACACACACACAACACACACACACACACCACACACCACACAATTGAAGACAACAGCAAGATTTTACTCGGTTCCCCATAATACATGGCGTGAAACAAAATATAGTCGGATGGAAAAAGCACAAACTGAAAATGTTTCTGAAACTAAGTTAGTTTTGATGAATTGAATGAATCAGATTTGTTTGCAGATGGAATAAGATCTTAACTGAAGATACTGATTATGTATTGACAGGGGCAAGGCACTGCTACATCAGCGGGCACGGACAACGGAGTCCAGGTCACGTGAAGGAACTGGGTGGATGCGGCCAACCACAAAAAAATGGGGAGTATTGTTCTTGATTTTTTGCTTGTTGTTCTCTCTCGTCTTTACACTTCTTCCAGTGTAGCTGTCCCTTTCTTTCATAGTTATGTGTGCTGTCATAGAGTTTAGTGTTTCCTTGTGTAGAGTTGTGTGGTCTTCTTTCCCAGAGTTTAGTATCGCCTTTCCTCACAAATGTTGTCTTTTACAGGGGGTATATTTTCTACACTCACAAGTTTGAAATCTCCTTTCTGCGGTACTAGAATCTTCTTTGTTCTCAGATGCTAGTCTTCTTATTCAGGGTTTAGTGTTTTCTTGATTCACAGATGTTTGTGTTCTTTTCTTCAGGAACTAGTGTCCCATATTTTCCACAGCTGATGCTCGTCTCTTTTTTAATTGGGGTGTACCTTTCCTAACTTTCTAGTCTTCAGTGATTCTTTCCGTGCATTTTCTTTTCCAGGATTTTGGGGCTTCTTTCTCAGAGTATTATGTCTTCTTCTTTCCTAGGATTAAGTGCCACCTTCTTTCCCAGGGTTCTTTTGTCCTAAGATCACGAGTCTTTTTTCCTGGGTTTAGTGCGTTTTTCTTTTACCAGGCTTTAGTGTTTTGTCCTTTCCCAGGGTCCATGCCTTCTTTCCCAGGCTTTATGCCCACAACGTCCGCAGTACTTAGTGCCTTCTTTATTCCACAGTGTTTAGTCTTTCTTCGTTTTAAGGATTCAGTGCCCTCTTCTTTTCCCCACCACAACACAACCCACCCCCATTACACCCGACCACAACACAGCACCCCCACCACACCCTCACCACATCCTCACCACACCACAACACATCACTACCACACTTCCACTACACCACAAAACGCGACACACACCACACTACAACACACATCACCACACAATAACGCACACCACACCACAACACAATGCACCACACAATGCACCACACCACACCACACCACTCCACAGTACACAACCCCACACCACACATTCCCAACCCCCAACACACCACATCCTCATAAAACACGCCACCCCACCCCACACCACCAAAACATCACATTACACCACACCACACCAGAACACAACACACAACGACACACCACACCATACCAGGGGGTTGGAATAGCTCAGCGGTAGAGCACCGGACTCATAATCTCGGTGATCCTGGGGTGGTTGAAATCTCCGCCGGGCCGTTTCGGTACAGGGGGATTTTTCACTCGGAGTTGGCATTGGTTCTGACTCCATCTCCATTTCAGTCCTTTGAATGAGACTAAACCGAGGTTCACAAGAGTGGGGACTCTGGTATTTTACACTAAGGCCTGTTTGGCCGTGTGTGTTGAGGTCTGAACTGAAATATGCGTGTCCAACGTTCAGACCTAGGGTGTTTTATTGTCCAGTACTTGGCCTTGGTGCTTGTACCGAGGTCTGTGGGAAGTCTTGAAGAGGTCTCTGGCAGTGGTCGCTTTCTTTTGATGCGTGAAGAGTGTGGTTTTCATTTTGTCATTGCCACGTTTTGCGCAGATCTGCACATTCTGTTGCCTCACAGTCTGTCATGGATCGGTGGGGGTCTTCTGTAAGCAGGAACCACAGTGTACGGTGCCTTCTTTGACTACATCTCTCTGTGGGATACAGCAGAAGGCGTTCAGAAACTTCGACTCCCAGGTGGCTTGTCACCTTGGATGGTGGGTTGTTAGGACAGGGAGTCGAGTGCAGAATGGTGGCTTTGGTTAGGCTTTAGTAGTATGGTGGAGGGGTGTTAGGGGTTAGAGGGAGGCCCGTTCCAGCGCATCATTTAGCTCCTGGCAAGACTGAAAGTGTGCAGGATGCTGTGGTGTTGAACTTCTGTGTGGATAAGAAATTTTGGCGTCGCGTAGTTGGAAAAACGGTCTGAATGGATCGGACTGGCCTTACCATGAGATCCATTTTGCGGTGGCATCAGCTTGACCGGCTCCTGCGCGTGGGAGTTTATCAGGGTATAGGGACCCTGGAGGTGTCAGAGCTGTAGTTCATAGAGCAGAGTGCCACTGGCCTTCCTGTGTGACACATGGCTGCTGTGGTTTCTGTGACAGTTGTCTGCGGACCAAAGGTACAGAACGGTGGTACCAGACGAGATACTTCAGGAAAGGCATGCATTTCCTGCAGTGTATCTTGGGATCCCCTGGTACTGTCTGAGTACCCCTTGTTTTGCAGAGAACCTGTCATGGCGGTCATATCAGCATGGAGTTCACACTGGAGGTCCCGTGGAACTGGCTTCAGTATAGGCCTTAACGTCGGTCGTGTTTGCTGTCGAGGATATCTAAATTTCGTCCCTGATTCGTGGCTGATTCGCGATTCGTGTTACCAATCGGGTCTCTCTTCCACACGGATCTTTCAACAACGCCACTGCATGCCTTTAGTTCTGTTAGTGACTGGATGTTGTGTTGGATTAGTTAATAAGTGGGGAGCAGAGGAAGGGGCAGGGGTACTAAAGAAGCCTGGCTAGAGAAATACGTACATAAAGATGTATATGTACATATTTGTCTCTGGTGTAACCATTGCCATTCATTCTGCGCATTATTCCCTGTTCTGGTGATTCATCAGTCAGGGTGATGGTTCCCGGGAATCAGAGTTGCTGGCTGCCTTCTGTTGTGTTCCATAGATGGATGCAGTTGAAGGAGTTGCTGTGCATCCTGGGACCAGTGTGCAGGGGATGTTTATCTTTTTATGACATGGTTGGGAGCAAGAGAGTTGGAGATATCTTCTTCTTCCTCGTTCTCCATCCCGTTAGATGAGCAGCCCGGTGTCCTCGACGAAGGCTGCCGTCCGTCGCAGTTTCTCCAGGGTGCCGTATAGCTTGGCTTCCACTGCTGTCGGTGTTGGCCAGTACTTTTTCCTGGATGCTGTATACGTGGTACAGACTTGAAGGATGTGGTCAGTTGTCATTGGTCCCTCACCACAAGGGCACTCTCCACTCTGTCCAATGCCAAATTTTGTGTACATGTGGTGGAGCAGGCGATTGTGTCCAGTCCTCAGGCGGAAGATCTTGACCTGTTCTGTCGTCGCAGCAAATGGTATGTGTCTTCTGGGTTGTATTTGGGATGCAGGAGGCGCCATTTTATTCCTTGCTGTGCCTTGATGAGTGTCCTAATTTCATCGTATGACACCAGGTTGTTGGCCTGCTCCTTCTGTGCACCGTCTTTTGCCAGAATGTCCGCTTTTTCGTTGCCTCTGATGCCACAGTGTGCTGTTACCCATTGTATCACCACTTTCTCCACTCTGGCACTCAGGGCCACAAGGGCTGAAGTGAGATGGTTCTGTTCTTTGCAGCGGGAGTTCTTGAGGGCTTGGAGCACGGAGAGAGCGTCAGAGAACACCACCACCTGCCCTGTTGTTCTTTTGGAGTTCTGCAAGACTGTTGTGGCTGCCTCACAGAGGGCTTCTCACTCAGCTCGAAAGTTGGTGGAGTATTTTGCTGTTGGCATTGCAATTTCTTCATCTCTGTCTTTGTATCGGAGGAAGATTCCAGCTCCACCATCCCTCGTTGCTTCTGTGGCGGAACCATCTGTGAAGAGATGGGTTCAGTCTTCCTGGGGGTACTGGTTGCAGATATACTCCATGGTCAGGGCCTTCCTTTGGGTGTCTGACTGTATTCCTTTCTTCTTCACTCCGGGAATTTTGGTGACGACTGTTGGGAACACCTGCCTCTTCCAAGATGGTGGGTGACATTTGCCGGGATAGGCTTTGCTTCGTGTTCCATCAAGACTGGGTTTTGTCTTTCAAGGTGTCTTGACTGGTGGATGAAGCTGCCTCTTTTCAACCGGCTCCTGGTGGGTCTGCTCATTCTGTTGGTCATTGGAGTTGGAGGTATGCGTGGATCGGTCATCGGCCAGCTGGGGGTCAGATTGTTCATGTGTCTGAGAAAAGTGGTCATTTGAGCAAGAAGTGTTTTACTGCTCTTGTTCACGCCCGACATTCCCAGGCCAGCCCAGGCCAAACTGGCTCAGGCTAGGTGGGCAAGGCAAGGCTGACCCTTCCAAACCCAACCCCACCCTAACCTACCCTACCCCATAGCCAGCGCCTAGGCCTAGGCCGGCTTAGGCCAAGCCCAGCTCAGGCCAGATTGACCCCCCAACCCTGACTGACCTTGTCTGACCCTACCCTATCCCAGGCCAAACTGGCCCAGGGCACCACCACTCTACCACGACACCACCCCACCACCACACCACACCACCACCACACCACACCACACCACCACCACTACCACCACAACACCAACACTACAACCACCACCATACCACTACCAAACCACACCACAACCTCACCACAACCCCACCACCACCCCAGCACCACCACCCCAGCACCACCACATCACACCACCACCACACCACACCACACCACACCACACCACACCACACCACCACCTTTCATAAAGGTTAGGGTCCTCTTCTTTCACAGAGCTAGTGTTCTTTTCTTTCATAGGGGCTTGTGTTCTCTCCTTTCATAGGGGTTAGAGTCCTCTTCTTTCACAGGGGCTAGTGTTGTGTCCTGTCATAGGGGTTAGCGTCCTCTTTTTTCCACAAGGGCTAGTGTTCTCTCCTTTTAAAGGTTTTTGCTTCCTCTTCTTTCACAGAGGCTAGTGTTCTCTTGTTCTCTCCTTTTATAGGAGTTAGCGTCCTCTTCTGTCACAGGAGCTAGTGTTCTCTCCTCTTCTTTGGGCTAGTGTTCATTCCTTTCATAGGTTTGGAGTCTTCTTTCACAGGAGCTAGTGTTCACTCCTTTCATAGGGGTTAGCGTCCTCTTCTTTTGCAGGGGCTAGTGTTATCTCCTTCCATACGGGCTAGCGTCCTCTTTTTTTTGTATGGGCTCGTGTTTTCTCCTTTTATAGATTCAGTGTACTGTTCATTCTTTGTGTGCGGTGTTTAAGTTTATGCTCTTCCTTTCGTATGGATTTTATGTCCAATCTGGCTTGTTAATGACCCTTTGTGTTGTGTTCTTTCATATGGACTGTTGTCTGTTATTGATGTTTCTGTCATCTTCTTTTCCATGGTCTGTTGTCCTTTCACAGGTAGAATGCCTTTCTTGCATAGAGTTTAATGTCCTCTTTACAAAGGGCCTAGTGTCTTTTTTGTGATGACTTAGTGTGTCTCTTTCTATCGCATTCAGTGTCCTTTTGTCCTCTGTATTGTTCTTAGCTCTAGGGTTTAGTATTACCTTTTCACAGAGTTCTACGTGTTTCTCTTATATAGGGTTCGCTGTACTTTCATGGCTTTTGTTTCCTCTTTCGCACAATTCAGTGCCTTTGAGATTATATGATTGGAAGTATTCTTTCACAGAGTTTAACATATTTTCTTTCTTACAGAATTACGTCGTTGTACGTCGACTTCTCCTTGCATCCTTTTCATAGGTGTTAATGTCTTCTTTCTTGATGTTTAGTTAGAATTTTCTTCGAAAGTATTTCAACAGTTTTTTTGTGGCAGGACCAAACAGGAAGCAGTGCCAGTTTGCCAGACGACCATCAGGATCACAGACCAGAGAGAAGGTGCCCCGCTACTTGTTAAAGTAGTTAATTCGAATGTCGTAATAGTAGCAGAACTGTTACATTTTCATTTTGTTCCCCAATTAAGTAGGTACTTGGAACATCAGTCATACTGTTTCGACAATAAAGATTGTTAAAAGGGTAACGGGTATTTATGACCATCATGGCATTGATCGTTGTCCTTTTTTGTTCTCAGGGGTGTGCATCCCTGCAGTAAAGCACTCAGATTTTTTTTGTCTTAATGGGTTTTTAGAAAGAATGTTTGGAATTTACCACAGATCCCAGCTCTCTCTAGACATTCTTTCGTTTGTGTGGTAGACGAAATTTCTTCGACAAAAATATTGTTTAACTGTCCATGTTTTAAAGCACGATATTCAGATTTCCGCAGAATAATAAAAACATTTTTTTTTATAAGAATGTTTAAAATACTGTTCACAATTCGATGTTAAACTCTGATGGCCCTTTTCTCATAACGTTTGGTTTCCCCTTCACATCTTCGCCTCTGGCGTGTGCCAAAGTTTTAAGAGTTGGTCAGGTCATGGGAAGTGTCAGTGGATAGACATAGTAGCGATCTGCCCGTAGAGGGATTTAAAAAAATGGACGTATTCTTTGTTTTCTCTTTTTTGTTTTGCTCGCTTGTGCTTTCTTTTGCTTGTTGTTTTGTTTTAATTACTGGTGGACCAAAGATATTTGGAACACTGATTCCATACTTCTCACTACAAAGCCCTTAAAACCACCATACATGTCCACGTATTGGCTTTAACATGCACAGGGATTCACAGATTGGTAGAAAACTCCGTATGTTTCATGACTGAACTGAGAAATAAGCGAGAGCACTGACAACAACAACAAAAAAGTTTCTGAACATCTGGAATATGTGCATGAAGACCTGGTACGATCCAGTCTGGCATCTCTGTTAATTTTCGAATTGGTAGTATGATAAGGAGGTCTGTTTTCATCACCTAAAAGGAGCTTGAACTGCACACCAGTTTTCTCCCTGCTAATATGTGTGATCTTGTTTTGAGACTTCTGTTAGTAATTTGATGTGGAGCTTGTTTTCCTAGAAGGGTGGCTGGAGGGGTGTGTCATTTAACAGTGGTGTCAGTCTTCGTTAGTTCTGTGAGGTCTTTCGGCAGAGCTGTGAAGAATAACAACAGCGCATCTTTACCTCCAAGTCTGCAATTATATGATGAAAAAGAAATTTGAAGCAGCTTATTTGTTTTATCTGAGTCATTGCTGGTGTAAATTACAATGATCAGGGCATTGATTCAGTATGTGAGAGTGTTTGTTAAATGAAAATGTGTATTTATATATGAGCTGTACGCATGGATGTATCTGCAGTAATGTTCATGTGTGTATTCATATGTAAGTGTATAACCAAACACATAGGTTTGAACGTACACTTTTTTAGCAAAGCTCAGTTTGCAATGAATGAATATAGACGTTCGTGCGTGCACATATAATATACTTGAAACGCCCATTGGCTTTAACGTGCACGAGCATACACAAATATGCATCCAAGCACATGCCTGCAGTCACATTTACATGCCCTCATGTACATGGATGTGCATATGGACGCGCGTGTGCAGAGACGCACACGGACAGACAGACACACACTCACTCGCGCGCGCGCACACACCACACACACACACACACACACACACACACACACACACACACACACACACACACACACTCACTCACACAAGGACACACGCACACACTCACACACACACACTCACACAAGGACACACACACACACGCACACACACCCACACATAACACAAGGACACGCACACACACTACACACACACCACACACACACACACACACAAGGACACACACACACACCACCCCACACACTCACACACCACACACACACACACACACACACACACACACACACACACACACACACATTGAAGACAACAGCAAGATTTTACTCGGTTCCCCATAATACATGGTGTGAAACAAAATATAGTCGGATGGAAAAAGCACAAACTGAAAATGTTTCTGAAACTAAGTTTTGATGAATTGAATTCTTCTTCTTCCTCGTTCGCCATCCGTTAGATGAGCAGCCCGGTGTCCTCGATGAAGGCTGCCGTCCGTCGCAGCTCCTCCAGGGTGCCATACAGCTTGGCTTCCACTGCTGTCGGTGTTGGCCAGTACTTTCTCCTGGATGCTGCATACGTCGTACAGACTTGAAGGATGTGGTCAGTTGTCATTGGTCCCTCACTACAAGGGCACTCTCCACTCTGTCCAATGCCAAATTTTGTGTGCATGTGGTGGAGCAGGCGATTGTGTCCAGTCCTCAGGCGGAAGATCTTGACCTGTTCCCGTCGTCCCAGCAAATGGTATGTGTCTTCTGGGTTGTATTTGGGATGCAGGAGGCGCCATTTTATTCCTTGTTGTGCCTTGATGATTGTCTTAATTTCATCGTATGACACCAGGTTGTTGGCCTGCTCCTTCTGTGCACCATCTTTTGCCAGAATGTCCGCTTTTTCGTTGCCTCTGATGCCACAGTGTGCTGGTACCCATTGTATCACCACTTTCTCCACTCTGGCACTCAGGGCAACAAGGGCTGAAGTGATATGGTTCTGTTCTTTGCAGCGGGAGTTCTTGAGGGCTTGGAGCACGGAGAGAGCGTCAGAGAAGACCACCACCTGCCCTGTTGTTCTTTTGGAGTTCTGCAAGACTGTTGTGGCTGCCTCACAGAGGGCTTCTCGCTCAGCTCGGAAGTTGGTGGAGTATTTTCCTGTTGGAATTGCAATTTCTTCATCTCCGTCTTTGTATCGAAGGAAGATTCCAGCTCCACCATCCCTCGTTGCCTCTGTGGCGGAGCCATCTGTGAAGACATGGGTCCAGTCTTCCTGGGGATATTGGTTGCAGATGTACTCCATGGCCAGGGCCTTCCTTTGGGTGTCTGACTGTATTCCTCTCTTCTCCACTCCGGGAATGCTGGTGACGACTGTTGGGAACACCTGCCTCTTCCAAGATGGGTGGGTGACATTTGCCGGGATAGGCTTTGCTTCGTGTTCCATCAAGACTGGGCTTTGTCTTTCAAGGCGTCTTGACTGGCAGATGAAGCTGCCTCTTTTCAACCGGCTCTTGGTGGGTCTGCTCATTCTGTTGTTCATTGGATGGTTTTCAAGGCGTTTGAATTTTGCTGCTTGGATGAGGATCTTTGTGTCCCTTCTGTCCTCTAATGACTGTAGCCCAGTGGTCTCTTCCATCTTCAGGATTGGGGTGGATCTCATGGTGCCAATTATGACACGCTGAGCTTGGTTCTGTATCTTATTGAGGTGGTTGAGGTTAGACTTTGCAGCTGATGCCCATGCTGATGTCCCGTACTCAACTACAGGTCGGACTCTCCCTGTATAGAGTCTCTTCAGGATACGTTCGTCAGCCCCCCAGTTCGTCCCCGCAAGTTTCCTCATGATCGCCAGTCTCAACTTGGCCTTGCTACAGCATCTGGTGATCTGCTGTTTCCAAGTGAGCCTGCGATCAAAGGTCACTCCCAGGTAGGTAGGTGTGGGTTCCTCTGCAAGCCTTTGGTTGTTCAGTGTCAGCTTCGCCTCTTGCTTCTTGCTGGATAGGCTGAAGACTGTGTAGGTTGTTTTGCTTGAGTTGACAGAGACAAGCCATTCCTTGGTCCAGTCGCTGATCTTGTTGAGCGCAGTCTGGAGGCGTACCTGTGCTGTGGTGGTGTACTCTTCAGAGCACCAAAGCACCAGGTCATCTGCGTAGATCGCTCCTCTGACCCCTTTTGGCAGTTCTCTGACGATGTCATCTATGAAGATGAGGAACAACGTTGGCGAAAGGACTCCTCCTTGTGGTACTCCCTGTCTCAGCACCTTCTTCTTGCTTTTCTGGCCCTGAATCTTGACTCGGGCTTGGCGATTGTGTAGGTACTGGCTGATCCAGGTGTACATCCCCCAGACACACCACATCGCCGTAGTTTGAGCCTAAGTCCGTCCTTCCAGACTTTGTCGAACGCCTTCTTCATGTCAATCCAGACAGCAAGCGTGTTCTTCTTTTCTTGGAAAGCGTCCTCAATGCTTTGCGTGATGAATGTGATCTGGTCTTCTGTTGATCTGTGTTGGCGGAAGCCTGCCTGTTCAGGGCTCAGCAGCTGATGCTCCTCAAGGTGCCAGACAAGCCTTGTGTTGACAAGTCTCTCCATCAGCTTCCCTAAGCAGCTTGTAAGGCTGATGGGTCTGTAGCTGTCAGCCTTCGACTTGTCCTTCCCTTTTTGTGAATGGGGATCATGTCTGCTTCCCTCCAACACTGTGGTACTGATCCTGTCTTCCAGCTGGAGTTAAAGATTTTTAGAAGGACTGCCTTGCTCTTCATCCCAAGATGCAGAATCATTTCATTTGTGATTCCGTCTGGTCCAGGTGACTTCTTCAGGTTGAGGCTCTGCAACGCTTCCTCCAGCTCTTTCTCTGTGAAAGCTGTGGTCATGACTTCCTCTTGGGGCTCTTCCTCATGAAGTTCACCTTGGGCCCTGTGCACTGCAGCTCTATGTTCAGGAGGGACTTCCAGATTGCTGATGTTTTCATAGACGTCTATGAAGTGGTCTGCTGCTTTCTTTCCAGAGAGGTAATTTCCATTCTCTTGTATTGTTATAGTGGTGTGACTTGTTGTTTCATTACAGAGGGTTCTAGCCAGTTTCCACAGCTTGCTGCCATCCCTGTCGAGATTTAGGCTTTCAGTTTTCTCTTGCCAGCTTTTTCTTGCAGCTTGTGCGCAGGACAGCTTGTATCTGGCAGTTACTTCCTTCAGCGCTATGTTATTCTCCAGTGATGGCTGCTTTTCTGCTCTGTCCCTGGCTTCCGTAACAGCATCTTCCAGATTCTGGAGTTCCTCCGTCCAGTAGGGCTTGTAATCTTTACGTGCTCCTCTTGGGATGGATTCTGTAGCAGCTTTCAAGACGGCCTTTGTGAAGTCTCGAACCATCTTGTTTGAGTCCTTCTGCCTGATGTTGATTGGCTTTGTGTGTGTATCAGTGAGGGTCTCGAAGAGAGTCCAGTCCGCCTTTCTGTAATTCCAGCGGGGAAAACACTTTGCTTGTGGACACTGTAAGTTGAGGTTGATAGAGAGTTTGACGGGCTTGTGGTCACTTCCTCCAAGCTGGTTGAGGACTGTTCTTGTGGTCCTGACGAACAGGTCGTTGGTGGCGAATGCTAGATCTGGTGTTGATGTGGTCATCCAGCGTCTAGAGTAAAAGGTGGGTTCATCATCTTCTTGATTAATGAGATGAAGATGTGTGTCAATCTCCCAATCCTCAACTTCTTCGCCTCTCTTGTCCGTCTCCTCATAGCCCCATCTCTCTGAGTGACTGTTAAAATCACCCACCACCACGCAGATGTTGTCTGGGATGTTCATGTATGTGAGGGAAAGATCACGATCTTGAGGGCAATAGACATTGTAGATCCTGATGTTGCGTTCCTTAAGGACTATATCAATACCTTGGATCTCTGCCTGTTGATTGGTGTTGATCTTGAGTTCTTGTGCGGCGATGGAATTCCGCACCAAGATAAGCACCCCTCCTTTGTTTCTTTCCTCACGGTCCAACCTGATGGTCTCGTAACCCCTCACTTGAAAGCGATGGTTTACGGTCAAATGTGTCTCTTGGACACATGCGATATCAATATTTTCTTGATGCATCCTTTCTGCCAAGCCAAGTTTCTTTTTATGCAACCCTTCTGCATTCCACTGGAGAATGTTGAGCATTCTGGGTGGTACCGTTTGCTTGGCATTAGCAGGAGGATGAGGTCTCCTTCTTCGTCGCATTGACATGCAGAATTTCTTTGTCTGACCACCGACCGCTTGGGGTGGGCCCCTTTGAGGCATAGGGCCCGGCTCCCGACCTCCCCGGCGGGTCTCCGAAGGTCGAGCGCCACATCGAAATTCTGTGGACTGCATCATCATGGAGGCGTATATGCGTGGTATCGTGGTTTAAGCTGCGCCAGTGGCCCGATACCTCCGTCTTCAGCTGGAGTTTTCTTTCGGGGTGCCTCACCCTTAGCTCATGGCCCGTGCGTCCTGCCCTGTGAGCACAGGGGGGATTGTTTCTCCGGGGATCCCACCCCGGGGCTAGAGGTTATACCGCGCCTCTTGACCGCATGATGAGCCCGTCATAGGACACATGGGGTATTTCAGTGAGGACAACAGTGCCACCTGTTGACCCACCCCGTCCTGATAGGAACATCGCCAGTTGGTCCGGGACTGCTTATTCTGCCAGGCAAGCCTGACTTATATCGCAGCTAACCCCCATATCTGAGGGCCATTCCCCTATCCGCCACCCGGGGACCCGCCGAGTTGGGGATGGTCGCCCCACTACTGAATTGGAAGCAGCCTGGTCCCGGGATGAATTGAATGAATCAGATTTGTTCGCAGATGGAATAAGACCTTAACTGAAGATACTGATTATGTATTGACAGGGGCAAGGCACTGCTACATCAGCGGGGCACGGACAACGGAGTCCAGGTCACGTGAAGGAACTGGGTGGATGCGGCCAACCACAAAAAAATGGGGTAGTATTGGTTCTCTTGTTTTTTGCTTAGTTAGTTCTTTCTTCTGTCTTTAATTCTTTCCAGTGTAGCTGTCCCTTTTTCATAGTTAGTGTGTTCATAGAGTTAGTGTTTCCTTTTCAAGTTGTGTGGTCTTCTTTCAGAGTTTAGTATCGCCTTTCCTCACAAATGTTGTCTTTTACAGGGGGTATATTTTCTACACTCACAAGTTTGAAATCTCCTTTCTGCGGTACTAGAATCTTCTTTGTTCTCAGATGCTAGTCTTCTTATTCAGGGTTTAGTGTTTTCTTGATTCACAGATGTTTGTGTTCTTTTCTTCAGGAACTAGTGTCCCATATTTTCCACAGCTGATGCTCGTCTCTTTTTTAATTGGGGTGTACCTTTCCTAACTTTCTAGTCTTCAGTGATTCTTTCCGTGCATTTTCTTTTCCAGGATTTTGGGGCTTCTTTCTCAGAGTATTATGTCTTCTTCTTTCCTAGGATTAAGTGCCACCTTCTTTCCCAGGGTTCTTTTGTCCTAAGATCACGAGTCTTTTTTCCTGGGTTTAGTGCGTTTTTCTTTTACCAGGCTTTAGTGTTTTGTCCTTTCCCAGGGTCCATGCCTTCTTTCCCAGGCTTTATGCCCACAACGTCCGCAGTACTTAGTGCCTTCTTTATTCCACAGTGTTTAGTCTTTCTTCGTTTTAAGGATTCAGTGCCCTCTTCTTTTCCCCACCACAACACAGCCCACCCCCATTACACCCCAACCACAACACAGCACCCCCACCACACCCTCACCACACCCTCACCACACCACAACACATCACAACACATCACTACCACACTTCCACTACACCACAAAACACGACACACGCCACACAACAACACACATCACCACACAATAACACACACCACACCACAACACAATGCACCACACAATGCACCACACACACACCACACCACTCCACAGTACACAACCCCACACCACACATTCCCAACCCCCAGAACACCACATCCTCATAAAACACGCCACCCCACCCCACACCACCAAAACATCACATTACACCACACCACACCAGAACACAACACACAGCGACACACCACACCATACCAGGGGGTTGGAATAGCTCAGCGGTAGAGCACCGGACTCATAATCTCGGTGATCCTGGGGTGGTTGAAATCTCCGCCGGGCCGTTTCGGTACAGGGGGATTTTTCACTCGGAGTTGGCATTGGTTCTGACTCCATCTCCATTTCAGTCCTTTGAATGAGACTAAACCGAGGTTCACAAGAGTGGGGACTCTGGTATTTTACACTAAGGCCTGTTTGGCCGTGTGTGTTGAGGTCTGAACTGAAATATGCGTGTCCAATGTTCAGACCTAGGGTGTTTTATTGTCCAGTACTTGGCCTTGGTGCTTGTACCGAGGTCTGTGGGAAGTCTTGAAGAGGCTCTCTGGCAGTGGTCGCTTTCTTTTGATGCGTGAAGAGTGTGGTTTTCATTTTGTCATTGCCACGTTTTGCGCAGATCTGCACATTCTGTTGCCTCACAGTCTGTCATGGATCGGTGGGGGTCTTCTGTAAGCAGGAACCACAGTGTACGGTGCCTTCTTTGACTACATCTCTCTGTGGGATACAGCAGAAGGCGTTCAGAAACTTCGACTCCCAGGTGGCTTGTCACCTTGGATGGTGGATTGTTAGGACAGGGAGTCTAGTGCAAAATGGTGGCTTTGGTTAGGCTTTAGTAGTTGGGGGGGGGGGTGTTAGGGGTTAGAGGGAGGCCCGTTCCAGCGCATCATTTAGCTCCTGGCAAGACTGAAAGTGTGCAGGATGCTGTGGTGTTGAACTTCTGTGTGGATAAGAAATTTTGGCGTCGCGTAGTTGGAAAAACGGTCTGAATGGATCGGACTGGCCTTACCATGAGATCCATTTTGCGGTGGCATCAGCTTGACCGGCTCCTGCGCGTGGGAGTTTATCAGGGTATAGGGACCCTGGAGGTGTCAGAGCTGTAGTTCATAGAGCAGAGTGCCACTGGCCTTCCTGTGTGACACATGGCTGCTGTGGTTTCTGTGACAGTTGTCTGCGGACCAAAGGTACAGAACGGTGGTACCAGACGAGATACTTCAGGAAAGGCATGCATTTCCTGCAGTGTATCTTGGGATCCCCTGGTACTGTCTGAGTACCCCTTGTTTTGCAGAGAACCTGTCAGGCGGTCATATCAGCATGGAGTTCACACTGGAGGTCCCGTGGAACTGGCTTCAGTATAGGCCTTAACGTCGGTCGTGTTTGCTGTCGAGGATATCTAAATTTCGTCCCTGATTCGTGGTTGATTCACGATTCGTGTTACCAATCGGGTCTCTCTTCCACACGGATCTTTCAACAACGCCACTGCATGCCTTTAGTTCTGTTAGTGACTGGATGTTGTGTTGGATTAGTTAAGTAAGTGGGGAGCAGAGGAAGGGGCAGGGGGTACTAAAGAAGCCTGGCTAGAGAAATACGTACATAAAGATGTATATGTACATATTTGTCTCTGGTGTAACCATTGCCATTCATTCTGCGCATGATTCCCTGTTCTGGTGATTCATCAGTCAGGGTGATGGTTCCCGGGAATCAGAGTTGCTGGCTGCCTTCTGTTGTGTTCCATAGATGGATGCAGTTGAAGGAGTTGCTGTGCATCCTGGGACCAGTGTGCAGGGGATTTTTATCTTTTTATGACATGCTTGGGAGCAAGAGAGTTGGAGGTATCTTCTTCTTCCTCGTTCTCCATCCCGTTAGATGAGCAGCCCGGTGTCCTCGACGAAGGCTGCCGTCCGTCGCAGTTTCTCCAGGGTGCCGTATAGCTTGGCTTCCACTGCTGTCGTTGTTGGCCAGTACTTTTTCCTGGATGCTGCATACGTGGTACAGACTTGAAGGATGTGGTCAGTTGTCATTGGTCCCTCACCACAAGGGCACTCTCCACTCTGTCCAATGCCAAATTTTGTGTACATGTGGTGGAGCAGGCGATTGTGTCCAGTCCTCAGGCGGAAGATCTTGACCTGTTCCGTCGTCGCAGCAAATGGTATGTGTCTTCTGGGTTGTATTTGGGATGCAGGAGGTGCCATTTTATTCCTTGCTGTGCCTTGATGAGTGTCCTAATTTCATCGTATGACACCAGGTTGTTGGCCTGCTCCTTCTGTGCACCGTCTTTTGCCAGAATGTCCGCTTTTTCGTTGCCTCTGATGCCAGTGTGCTGTTACCCATTGTATCACCACTTTCTCCACTCTGGCACTCAGGGCCACAAGGGCTGAAGTGAGATGGTTCTGTTCTTTGCAGCGGGAGTTCTTGAGGGCTTGGAGCACGGAGAGAGCGTCAGAGAACACCACCTCCTGCCCTGTTGTTCTTTTGGAGTTCTGCAAGACTGTTGTGGCTGCCTCACAGAGGGCTTCTCACTCAGCTCGAAAGTTGGTGGAGTATTTTGCTGTTAACATTGCAATTTCTTCATCTCCGTCTTTGTATCGGAGGAAGATTCCAGCTCCACCATCCCTCGTTGCTTCTGTGGCGGAACCATCTGTGAAGAGATGGGTTCAGTCTTCCTGGGTGTACTGGTTGCAGATATACTCCATGGTCAGGGCCTTCCTTTGGGTGTCTGACTGTATTCCTCTCTTCTTCACTCCGGGAATTTTGGTGACGACTGTTGGGAACACCTGCCTCTTCCGAGATGGGTGGGTGACATTTGCCGGGATAGGCTTTGCTTCGTGTTCCATCAAGACTGGGTTTTGTCTTTCAAGGTGTCTTGACTGGTGGATGAAGCTGCCTCTTTTCAACCGGCTCCTGGTGGGTCTGCTCATTCTGTTGGTCATTGGAGTTGGAGGTATGCGTGGATCGGTCATCGGCCAGCTGGGGGTCAGATTGTTCATGTGTCTGAGAAAAGTGGTCATTTGAGCAAGAAGTGTTTTACTGCTCTTGTTCACGCCCGACATTCCCAGGCCAGCCCAGGCCAAACTGGCTCAGGCTAGGTGGGCAAGGCAAGGCTGACCCTTCCAAACCCAACCCCACCCTAACCTACCCAGTACCCCATAGCCAGCGCCTAGGCCTAGGCCGGCTTAGGCCAAGCCCAGCCCAGGCCAGATTGATGCCCCCAACCCTGACTGACCTTGTCTGACCCTACCCTATCCCAGGCCAAACTGGCCCAGGGCACCACCACTCTACCACGACACCACCACACCACACCACCACCCCACCACACCACACCACACCAACACCACACCACACCACCACCACTACCACCACAAACACCAAACACTACAACCACCACCATACCACTACCACAACCACACCACAACCTCACCACAACCCCACCACCACCCAGCACCACCACATCACACACCACCACCATACCACACACACCACACCACTCCACACAACCACCACACACCCATAAACACGACCACCACACCACCAAAACACTACTCAGCACAACCACACAGCACCATCAACACGACACCACACCACCACCACTATCACCATTCCACTACCATTACACACACACCTCCACCACATACCACTCACACAACATCACATCTCAACCACCACACCAACAACGCCCCCCCCCCCCCCCCCCCAGGAATCATCGCCTTCTCTCCCTTGGTTGGGTGTTTCCTTCATCGCCAGGGTTCCATGTAGTATAGTTTTCTATTCTTTCTAGGGTTTAATGTCTTCTTTCCCAGTGTTTTGTGTCTTCAAATTTTCCAGGGTTTGATGTATTTTTCTTTCCCAGGACTTGATGACTTCTTGTCTAGGTTTGAGTGTTTTCTTTCCCAGGGTTTAATGCCTGTGTCTTTCCTAGTTACAGTCTTCTTTAGTATGATTGCCATGGATGTTCTTGTTTCCTATGGCAGTCTTCTGTTGAAGAAGGATACAAAACAGTAGGCACCCGAGTGGATGGTTCAGGAAAGTATCAAATGACCCCTCCAGTGATGTCACAGGCCTCATGTTTCCAGGATCTGGAACGTGGACGCATGTTTTCAGATCTTTAGGGTTTTGCTGCAGAGCTGTTTAGGAAGTCTTTGATCCTGTTCCAGAACTATTTCCTTTGTGCGCACCTGGTTCCTCCTTGTCTGAGTAGTCCGCATTCCACAGAAAGACTGACATGGCATTGAGGAGCCTGCATGCAGATCCTTTTATTAGGACTCAGCAACTTTCTTCCACAGGAAGTAAAACACCTTTCTTCCACAGGAAGTAAAACACAAGGAGGGTAGCTTCCCAGGACTTGATGACTTTTGTCTAGGTTTGAGTGTTTTCTTTCCCAGGGTTTTTAAGTTTTTTCCCGTTACAGTTTCTTTGATTTTGCCATGGATGTTCTTTTTTCCTAGGCAGTCTTTTGTTGAAAAAGGATACAAAACAGTAGGCCCCGAGTGGATGGTTCAGGGAAAATTCAAATGACCCCCCCCAGTGATGTCCAGGCCTCATGTTTCCCGGATCGGAACGTGGACCATGTTTTATCAGGGGTTTTTTT